>VXBL01001724.1:1053961-1098292 GCA_013400195.1 Aramus guarauna
CCCCCCCGTAATTTGTCCATTCTTCCAGCTTCTACTTGGTGGTACTTGATTTACTTCTTGGAGCATGAAGATTTGTGCCCTTACGTTTGCAATTTTATAATGATCTGATGTAACATAATTTTCCTATAAATGTAATTTAAGCAAAAGAATCGGCTAACTTGTTTTCAAGAATGTCTTTCAGCTGTGAAATCTTCAGACTAACTTTTTGTTACATAAAATTATGTTCTTTTATGCCACTTTCAAATTAATTGCTTCCAGTGATCCCTTGCTCTCCTGTCATGAGAATGGTATCTTGCTATGACCAATTTTGTTTACGTATCGTTCATTAGCTTATGTATCTTTGTTTCCCCTATATTTACCTCTTAGCTAAATATTTCTAATCTATCATTTTTCCTTCATTATGTCTGTGATAAATTTTACAGCTGTATCATTTCACACTATTTCTATTTTAATAGGGAATGACCAGAAATTATGACAATAATTGAACCATCTTGATGAGTTTAATTAGTGGTATAATGGCTTACTAAGGCTGGAATTCTTGGAGGTGCTTGACCTTATTTCATTTCAGACACACCAGCGAACCAAAGCCCTTGGAGGACGCACTTGTGAACGATAAGGAAACAGCTATAGGAAAAGAGAACTGTGAGTTAGGCTTTCTAGATTGCTGTTCTATGGACATACTTTTAGCACTTCACATTGAACAGGAATTGTAATAACTGTTCCTGGGTTAGGGTCTTCAATGCAGGGCTCTTCACCAGTTTAGCAAGCAGTGTACTTCTTACATGTTGTTGTTGTTCTCTGTGGATCAGTCAATCTTAAATTCCTCTTTTCTTTTTTTCTGATTTTTTTGTTTTTTGCTAACATAATGGAAAGTGGCATGACTTAACATGAAGAGCTGGAAGATATTGTCTGCCCTAGGACAGTTGTGTAGCCTTTGTTTAGGCAAAATGAAAGATGTCATTTTGGATCCTTTCAGAATAAGTTGGGCAGAGAGTTATGTTCTCCCATAGGCACCTCATAAAAAAGATCACCACCAACCCTTAACATGTATATATTTAGATGAAAGTCGCTTCAGGTGATGTATGTAAGCAAACTTGGTATTGTCAGCATTGAATCTGTTGTCATAGGTTCAGAATAGAACTTCCAGGAAGTTTAAATATGGGGACACCCTAGTTTGAGTAGACCGACTGGATTCGCATACAACACTGAACTACTTAGTCCCGTGGAGGCATAGGCAGTTCGTGCAATAGCAGAACTCCAAGTCTGTAATACCAAACACCTTGAACTCGACCCTTATGATTAATTGTGAAAACTCTCCTTTCACTCTCTCGGAACCAGCATCTTGTTTTAATTTTTAAGTAGAGTTACCTACTACTGCAATTTTTATTTTATTTTCCAGAAAAGGTGAGTGAAGAGGCAGAGGTAGGAGTGGGTGCTCTACTGGTGAAGCAAATGAAGTGTTCAGAGACTACATAACTGCTTTTCCCTTTTCTTGGGTGAGCTGATAATGCTGACTATAATAGTGAGGTTTGAGGCATGAAATCCCAAGGACAGTGAAGGAGAACAAATGTTCAGTGAAGAAATAGAGCTGTCATAGTGCGTACGCCTGCATGGTCTCCTCTGTGTTTGTGTGCTGTTACCAGGGTTTAGGAGATGGGTGGTACTTCACATGAAGACAAGAGTCAGCATTGTCTCTGAGAGAGAGGACAACTTGCATTGCATTTTTAGAAGGCTCTCAGGCGCTATAAGGCAAAGAAGGCTTGCCCCATGGTGTCTGTAAATGTTCTTCTATCTGGGCTAAACAGTGGGTGATTTTCCATCTAATTTGTCTGTAAAAGAAATGCAGTTAACAGTAATGTCTTTGACTTATCCTCAAATTTCTATTTTAAGTTTTGCTTACACTTGCATGTGCTGTTATCTTGTCTCTGTTCATTCCTAGACAAAATCCAGTATTTTATACTCAGTAATACTGCACGCAAACAGCCATTCCCTAACAATTTCTGCCAGTCTAAACTTAACCTGAGACAGGATGAGCTGATCATTTGAATTGAGCTTGTCCAAATACTTTACTGCATTGGTGAGACACTGGATACTTCAGTTAGTCAAGATTTAGCCAGTTCTTGACATCCAGCTTTGTAACTCATCAATATGTAATGTAAGTCTTCAAAGGTCAATCTCACAACACTGAAAATCTGTCTTCTCGTGTTGCAAATACACAAGTGACACAAATACACATGCCAGCCTAGTAGGCATGAGGGTCAATGTCACAGTTAGTTTAAGAAGATTCTTGAATAAGGATTCTGCAGGGATGTAGTTGGTTGTCAGTGGTAGTGATAAAAGATTCTTAAAGGCTGTGAAAAGTAGTTTCAAAAGTGAATTAATTGTCTAAATTGTTTTATCCACCTAAAATCCCATCTCTGTTTCTCCTGATTAAGAAAAATAAATGACCTGTTTAGATTTTTGGTTTGGGCTCTTATCTCTGTTGTGCCCATATAAATCAAAGATATCTTCAGTGAGACTATTACGAATTTATACTGATGTAAAAAAAGATTAGTATTAATCTGGCCATCAATCTATAAAGGGAAAATGCCATGAGTTGTGTTTCAAATGTTTATATCAAGGGTGTTCAGAATTCAATAGTGGAGAAATAATTATGGAAGACAGTAAGTGAGTGCTTTTAAAGAATGGCTGGAGTAGACCAGAGCTAGCATGGTTGGGCATGATACGATAAATACCAAAGATTGCTCTTCTTCCTCAGGCTAATGTGAAGAAGAAGTCACCAGAGGAACAAGACTCACCTTTTTAGCCATTAAACATTACACTTTTCTCAGAGTAAAGGTTATTAGCTTCCTGGTCCTGGCAGAATTCCATTTTGCGTAATTGTATTCTGGCTCCTCAATTGCTTCTGTTTGTGGCTGAGGGAGTCTCCACTTCTTGTCCTAAACTGCTAGGTAAAAACTATTGTGTGACATTTACTGCTAGTGAATAATTGGCTTTGACAAGGTCTTCCGTGGAATATTTTTGGAAACTATTTCAACTTTAATGGGATGCCCATTCGTCCATCTGAAAGATTTGTCCTCTATCTGTTAGACCTTTTATAGTTATGCAACATGTGTTTCTTGTCATGAAAGTCACTCTACCTTTCACCCCTCTGTCAGACTAAAACATTCCAGTAGAGTAAAACCTTGTCTTTATTCCCAGCTTTATTCTCCCTTGTTTGGTGCTGCAGTCTCAGTGCTAGACTGTGCCAGCTGTGTGCTCCACAACAAGGATCTGTGGGACATTGGGATTTCTTCTCACAACTTGCTGAGCAGCTTGAAGGAAGCAGAGATTTCAAAGTTACAATCCTTTCAGGGCAAATGGAGAATCTGATACTCTTTCAGGTTTCTCCAGCACAAGGCATTGCGCCTTGTGCAGAAGTGCCCCTAAGTAATAAGGGAATGCAGATTGCTACCATCCTGACACTGTAGTATGATTTTATTAGCTATTTCATAACTTCGTACTGAATATAGATGACTTTGTGTGGAAATGGGGAATAGTGAGTCAACCCTTTTGTGTGTGAGTCCAGCACTGTACCATAGAAATATAAAGATTGTCAACCAATGTGATTTCATTTATAGATTAATATTGATACATCAAAATACCAAGAAACTGAGATTCTACTATATCTTTTGGGGAGCCTTGGACATGATTTGGTGCTATGGTACCATAGTTACGATTTCTTTTTAGTGCACCTTTTTCTAGCTTCCATCAACAGCACAGAAGAGCAGCCTTGTCCACCCAGAGGGTGTGCTTTTGAACCTTTCAGATATTTTGATTCTGGGAGGAAACGGTAGAGTGTCTACCCTAACGACTTCCCATGCATGCCAGAATGGTCTTGTCTAATGAGTCTCTGTATTGAGGCTGCCTGTGGTTTTCCATAAACCAGTGCAGCAATGAGATTGCATTTGCTTAAACCAGGGGAACGTTATTACCAAAGCTGCAAGTGCCTCATCTCTAGCATAACTGTAAAGTCCCTGTAGCACAGTTGTCTGTGTGTGTCTTGTTAGGAATGAGGGAGTAGGACCACAAACCATGTCTAGTCTGTCTGTTCATGGTTCTGTATTTGCTCTTACAAAGTGCCTGCCTCAGGTTTTTTTGTTTGTTTTTTTTTTTCAAGATTATCAGGCTTTATTTCAATTCCTGGGAAAATGCTGGAGCAAGTCATCCATCCTTGTAATCTCCTAGAATTACAACATCCAGAAGGGATTTGTCTCAAGGAAAAAAAAAAATCACATCTAGCTGATCTAATTTCCTCCTGAAACTGGGAAATGATTCTCATGGCTAGGTCAAACACAGTAGTGTTCTTTTCTGTTTTATGGGGAAGTATAATCTAAATGAAACTACCGAAGAATAGATACAAACCTGGTTAGAAAGCTATACCTTAGAGGAGTATCAAAAGACAAGGGACCTGTGCATGAGATCTGCAGAGCTTTGTGCAGGAGCCAGTTCTGTTCAGTGTTTTCATTACATGAAATGAAATGAAATGGCATAAACAGAACACTTACTATATTTATTTGCTAGAAGGAACTGCAAGTAGGTTGTAAGACATGGTGAGAATAAGAAATTACTGTATAAATTCAGTGGTTTATTGAAAAAATAGGATGAAATTAAACAGGGCATGATATAACACTCAAGTAGGAATAACTAACTGCACACAAAGATGTTGAGGGATAACTGGCCAAATAGCAGGTCTGTAGAAAAGGAATTGAGGGAAGCAATCGATCATAAGTTGAACAGGTATCTACAGTACTGTGCTCTTCCACAAAAAAAATCACACCAAGGTATACAAAAAGAAAATACAGTTTCAAGATGTGTGAAGCGATCCTCCCAAGTTACTCAGCATTGGTAATATTGTGTCTGATTTAAAGCAAACAAAAAGAAAATAAATGAAGACTAAAAGTGGAATTTGAGATGCAAATACTTACAAGACCACAGTGAAAAAGAATATGAAATGTAGTTGAAACAAACACTTGATGACATTGTTGAGCAGCTAAGTGGTTTGGATCATCACTGGTAAGAGTAGGCAGGTCCTGCTCAAGCCTGGCTGTTTTCCAGAAACTGAGGTGCAAAATAAGGAGATACTAGAAAAAGATACTGATTTGAAAATGCAGTAATTTGTTCCTGTTCCAGGAGCTGAATTATGAAGCAGATGAGCTAATTAAAAAAAAAAAAAAAAATCAACCCACAACAAAAAACCAACACAATTAATGGGGGGAAGGTATCCATTAAAACCAGCAACTGTATGCATTAAAAAAAAAAAAAGTTGTAAAAGTTACTTGGGGAATTAAGAACCTCTAAGATTTATGTCTGGACCTGTCAAGCAGGACAAAATGTTAACTCAGAATAGCTACTAGTCCTATAAAGGGTCTAGCCAGGATAGATTCAACAAAGGCATAACTGTGCCACTCCTCCCTCCAGCCACATAAGTGAAGTAGGGGATGTAGAAGCAACACCTGATGTAATTAAATGAGGTATTTAAGGGGCCCTTCATATGGCCTCCAGAAGGCTGTTAGAGATACTATCTAATCACAGTGCAAGGCACAAAGTACTTTTTTGGGCCAGAAACTGAGCAGGAGATGAAAAGTAAGGAGGTACATTTTTGGTTAGGTTTCAATAGGGAAGAAATAAGAGCAAGTGTTCTCTTGCTTGATGTATTTATTAATCTCAAAATACAGATCTGTATTGAAGCACAAAAATTCGTGACGTTAGTCTGCTCTTGCCCTGACTTGGGCCAGAGTAAGGAATTTTAAAAAAGCCATAAACAAAAAGGTGAATAAACAATGTGCAATGTTGACAAATGCATTAGAAAATGTTCAAAAGGACAACCATACCTAGCTGTGTCTGTTGGATACTATGGTTAAGAGATGCCCATTCTTACAGTTGAGAGCACAGGAGAAGAGTGCTCATGTCCTAGCACCTCTGAGTCCCCAACCCATATAACCGTGTCCAGTGGCCTCGGAGGCAGATCACAGTCTTCAGCAGAGAGTAATATACATTTCTCTGGGCCCCTAGTGGGATGGCTTCAGTCTGCTGCCTCACTTAAAACCGGAGATGCTTCTAATGCTTTGCAACAGGTTTTGGCAGACCAAAGGATCCCCTCCTGGGATCCAAGTGAGTACACCCAGAAAGGACATTCTTTCTGTTCAGAAAGAACTCCTCCTACGCAGAATCTGGAAATGAGAAGAGGTGTGTACAGGACAGGTGTGACAGGGCATCCATCTCTTCAGGTGTCTCAAGGGCTTTTACTTAGGCCTGTGTGGGGAAAGACCAGTCATGATAGAAGAAATTCTGCGTGAAAAGCAGGCATGCCATGTTGCTGCTGTTAAATGGTTCCCGTGATTATAAACATGCCCCCGACATGGGGACAGCTTCTGGCATCTTCTCACAGAAGCCACCACTGCATCCCCCCCCACTATGCAAACTTTTCCACATAAACCTAGTACAGTCACCTTTTTAATCTTCCATATTATAGTAAAGGTTTTACTTCTGCTTTCTTTAATTGAAGATAGTGGCATTCTGGTGATAGCTCATCACACCCAAATACTGTGCTGGACCTCATATCAAGATTTCTGAGTATTTTGGAGTAGATTATAATGAGCCTAACTCTTTCTTTCTCATTTGTATAGGTCAGGATGTACTCTTCAGGTTACAAGAAGGAATGATATTTGGGTTACACGGGACTAAATTCCTTGGGTAAGTGAAAATACACTTTTTAAATTTGCACCAATTATTGTTCACGTGTCACAACTCAGAGAAGTTTTGCTGCATTTAGAGGTGGGGGAGATGTGCATGCAGGTTTCTTCCCCAACCTGAATCTTCCTACCTTTGGGTTTGCTAACAGAGAAATCAACAGAAATACCAAAATGCTTATGTTGAAATCTCAGTTGTGGCTGTGCTTATGTTTCCTCCTAGGACTGCTCATTTCCCATCTGCTTAACTTAAGGGGTTAGTCCATATGCCTCAGACAGCGGAAGCTAAACGTGTTTTTCCCAGGCACTGAAGGCATGGACTATCCCAGGCATGCCCTTAGCAGCCTGTGAAGGCTGGTATGGAAGACAGGAAAAAATAATATTCAACCTATTTTGTAAAAAGTAATGTGGGAATATTAAATGACAGCAAGTCTAGATATACCGTATGCAGGGAGCTGCAAAGGTCAAACACCAAACGGATGTATAAAAAAGGGCTTCTGAAAAAGAAGAGAAAAATTTACATTTCCTGTAAATAATCCTGAAATATTTTAAAGCTACACTGAAATGTAAGAACAACCTGGAAGGTAGGTGAAGGTCAACATCTTCAAATGCATACTGAAACACAGTTCTCTAAATGACCAGAGTGTGATGGATAGGAACGTGCTTACCCTTCTGTCATTGGATCTGGAGGGTGAAAGTTACCTGCGTGTCTCTGGCCTTTCCAGAAGGTTTGGCAGAATTGAGTAGACCATTGGATAATGGTGGAAATTACTACTTCAGTAGGTGATGGTGAGTGTTTCTAGGCATTGTTTTAAAATACTGCATACAAATTTCAAAATATTATATAAACAAGGGATAATATTTTTCAAAGTTTTTGTATTTTATTTGCAAGTAGGTAACTTAAAAAGCTATACAAATGTGTTTATGAACATCAGATAAATAAAAGTTCCCATCTAATAGTAAAATGATGTAAGCACTAAACTTCTATTGGCTTTGAAGAGTATATAGGCATTTTAATTGTTGTTACTGTATGCATCCTGCATTTGTGTTTTAACTTTGTAATTTAGTTACTGGTAAGGTGTCATCACTCTTGATGGATGTGTTAACAACTGAGCCCTAAAAAACCTATTGAGTGTGTTCTTGAAGCTGCTAGTTATCCTTAGTTGTTACTAGTTTTAGTACCAGTCCAAGATCCTCAACTCTTCACTGCAGTATTTTCTATGCGTAAGAACAGAAACCTTATTAGTGTTAACTTTCAAAAAAGTATACCTGATTTTGACAGCTGTCCCTAAGCACTGCACAAGAGTAGGGAAGTAATGGTCACTGATGGAAATCAGCCCTTTTCCCGGGAGAGGGATCAGAAGCTGTGAGTGAAGTGTATCCCATGTGAGATGAGCTTTCCAAACCTTCCCTCTGTGCAGTATTACATTTTGGAAAAGTGGGATTATGTGCTGTACTTGTTAAGAATCATAAATACGTTCTTCCTTGTACAAAAGGTTTTATATTTGCTATTATCCAGTCTTACTTTCCGGTTCTAACTATGATGCTTTCTGAGCACAGCATATTTATTTCAGATGATCAGTATTTACCCTTGTAAGAGACTCTGATGATGTTTTTTTAGAGGCTGAAGCACCTATGTTGTTTTCCATGGTCCTTTGGAAGTTGGCAGGGAGGAAAATCTCCAGAACCAGAGAAAAGCATTTATTACTTGATGAAATTCTGTTCAGTTCTGGCTGAGATCTAAACTTGGTAATTTCTCTTTTTAGCACTTGATTTCTTAGCAAAAAGCTGGCAGTTTGTCAAAACGTAAACAGTCTAACCTGGCACACTGTGCTGCCAGGAATAACGGCATCTCGCACTGGCTGGGAGACAGTCTCTGCAGGGAACAGAAAGAGAGAGTCTTGGGTAGACTGGACTTTTGATGAAATATTGTCCTACCTATTCCAATGATTAAACCAATGAATAACCTCAATACCCCACTTCCCAGTCAGGACAAAAATCTCTTCTCTTTGGCACATGAAGTAGTTACTCTTGTTGTGTGGGGTTTGCACGCAGCTGGTGATAGATAACTGGGAACTGCAGTGATTTTGCTTTCCCCTTGTTCTCACTTGAAGAAAAGACAGGGAAAACAGCAGTCCTCTCTTCCTTACGTTGGTTTTCTTGTGCTAAAAGCCGCTTCAGATGCAGAGTCAGGCACTCAAAAGTTATGAAAAGCCAGAATGACAGTCATCGGTGTAACCTTTTAATTCTACTTCTGTGTGCATATTCATTATGACATAATCTGTAATTAAGGCACTTAACTCTCTTGCCAGCTCCCTCACATACTAGTATATAGATGTAAGTATATATATGTGTATGTCAGGAAGATTCTCGGTTCACGTGTAGAAATCTGAAGGTGCATGGAAAAGAGAACAATGAAGGGGATTTTTGAAAGAGAAAGCATCATCCTATGATTAAGGAATGAGAAGAATTCTCTTTTATCCCTGTTTCTGCTGCAGTCTTTGTGCGCGTTGCTGAGCAAGCCACTTCAACCAAAATACCTTTTGTGGCTACTCTCTGCGTTTGTCTCATCTCCTTAGACCCCTCAGGCCTAATGTGCAGAAGTGCTGAGCACTCACAGCTGCAAATGAAATCAATGGGAGGCATGGTCACTCAGCGTTTCTGGAATTAAGGCAGAGTGGATTTGGTATCTGGACGTGGGGAGGACAGTAGGTTCTGGGTGCCAACCTTTCCTCTGCAAATGATTTACAGCATGGCCTCTGGCATGAGTTGTTTGGGGTTTTTGTCTTAGTGTCTCTGTCGTGGACATAGTACATCTTGCAGTAAATGTAAATTAATTCATGCCTGAGAGACACTCCTGGTGGAAAATTCCCCAAATAACCCAGGTGAAATGAATACCTTTTTTATGCGTAGCAGATTTTGGATGGTATTGAGGATACGGTATTCATGTAGATGTATACTGTACAGAGTATACACGTCACACATACATGTACATACAAACACAGGAACAGAGACCCCTAGTTGAATATATATGTGTACATTTAAAAAAATGTAGATGTAAAGGTAGCTTTCTGTTGATGATAGAAGAGTTCAGAATAGAAAATACTTGGATTGCCTTTACAAACTTCCAATTATGAAGTGTTACTAATTTTTTTAACAAGACCTCTTCTAACTCAGCACATTTGATGGCTCCCAGTCAACAAGTGAATATGCTGTTTAATGCTTTTATTTAGAAACAGATTTGAAAATGTATTCTTAAACTTGAATGGGAGCTGGATAATATCTCTTTTTCCTGAATAGATGTCATTCTTAATTCAAGGGTTAAGGTGGAGAATGTTTATTAGCGAACAGGTAGAGTCATTGCCCTTTGTCTGGCTCTGTGTGAAGCTGTCAGACTAACTAGTGGAGGCTGCTTCAACCGCTCCTCACATTACATCTGTGAGTATTTTCAAATAGCTTAAATTAACTTCAGGAAGGCAGGAAGGGACGCAGATGGTTTTAAAACCAAATAGATAGGAATGCACAATTAAGGGTGAGGGTTGGAGTCGTAGAAGATAATGCATCTGTCCAGTGGACAATTGAATTGTGTCAGTAGACTTACTCTGGATTTATACCTGGAAATGTCAGACAAGAAAATGGCCTGAAATGGACTAGCACATGAAGGAGCTGCACCTGCTTGCACTGAAATCGATATCGAAATTTCCATTCATTTCAATAGCATGAGGAGATGATGGATTAGGAGAACTTACTTGGGGCTTTGGGGAATTCTATTCACAACTTTAATTGTATTTACATAAAATGCACATTGATCCTTGAACAAATTCTCAATACAGCTGGCCATTGAAAAAAAAAAAAAAAAAACCCGAAATGTTGCAAGTGTCTCTGCACATTCTTCCTATGATTAACTGTTCTTTAAAAGAGAAGAGAAGAGAATGTAGGGCTGTAATAGTAGATATTGCCCTGTTTGCAGTTATTTTGAGTAGTAAAACAGATTAAGCAGAGGATTAAGGCATGAGCTTAGTGAATGTAGCCATATCTAAACAAACAGTGGCGAATCTGCTCTTTCACTCTGAATTTTAAGATTAAATAAATGGCAGAGTCATTTAAATTATATGTAGGCACATGCAAATATTTAATTAATGGGGTCTTGACACTTAGGCTTGTAATTCCTGCTCTCTTATTAAAATCATCCACCAAATTTTGAAGTAGAAATTAAATCTTTCTCTAATTAAAAGCATTACTTTTCAAAGAAGATTGTGTACTGTGACAAATACTTCTGAATTCTGCATTAGTACAAAAGCTCCTGAGCTCTCAAATTTGTAGATCTTCTGTGTAAGCAAACAAGATTCTCTGCTAAAATCTCTGTGACTCATCTAATAATGGTGGCAAGAAATACCTGGCTAGTGCAACAGCCGGCTTGAATGTTGCTATACATTTTCCTCGTTCTGAACTTAACCTCCCTATGCTTTCTTTTCTTCCTCCAGTAGTTAATTTGAGGAATTTGATGTTTAAGATTTGCCTGAGAGAAGGGAAATATGGCATGAGGGGAGAGAGAATAAAAGTCATTACACAGGTTTTCATTCACCTGTGTGCTTACAAATGGTGCCGAGGCATGAACTGTGAGCTTATTTCCATAGTGCACATTCCCACGTGAATATTTACAGCATTCCTGTAAAGCACCAGGACATAACAGGGGTTAAATTCACTCTCTTATCGCTTTTGTAGGGGAGAGGAACGTAAGAAGGCCCCATCTGAGTCAATAGGAGTTTTGCTTTTGACTTCAGAGAACAGGTGGGATGAAATTCTGGACTCAGCTGCAGCTGGGAGATTTAATCTGGATTTACACAGGAGAAATTGAGAACAAGGGATCACGGGGTGGCTGAGCAAATTTAACTACTCCTGGCAGCTGAAGGGGATGGTCCTGCACTACCTGTGTGGTCTGCTCATTCCTGACCTGCTCAGCAATGCCTTCGCTGCTTATCTGACTCCTCAGTGATCCCACTTGGCTTGTTAAAGACGAAGGAAACTGCTTTTCTCTGCCACATTAGTTTTCTGCTGATTTAATGAGTTTAAGTGGCATGCCACAGGGTCAAGCAAGGTTGCTGCAAGGAAAAGAGCAGAAACATGAGGCTTGGGAGCTTGGGGAACTTTTCATTTGTAGCAGAGCCACTTTAAATAGCTGCCATCCCATATTCCCGCCTATGTCACTTGCTTTTGCTCTCTGCAGCTGCACCATTGCAAGTGGGGCTGCTGCAAGAAATGAGATCAGGGAATTGATCCATGTTAAACTCAATCGAGAAAAAAAAAAATGGGTATTTTTAACCCGAGTCAGTTCCCCATGGTGGCATGGAAGACTGACTTTTTAAGCTAGCCCTGAAAAAAAGCCAGCTGGACAGAATGTGTTTTCTGAGCAATGCCCGACTCATGTTTTCATGTGAGCAAGTGTGGTGGGAATAGAAACAGCATTGGGGCTGCTGGAGCCTCTGGCCAACCTCGGTCCTCTTAGGATTTTATTGTTAAATAATCAATCTTTGCGTCCCGTACTGAGTGGAGGAGTCTGGCCTGGCCTGCTGTGTTCGTTGTGGGCTCAAGCTAATATTCACCCAAAGACAGGAAAAAATTTCAGTGTGGGTGGTTTAGGTTGTAAATCTTGACGTAAAAAATTAATAATGGCTGAGCCCCCAATTCTGCAGGCTGCCAATCCAGCCTGTTTGAGATTTTTCTTAAGATAGTTCACCAAAAATCTCACATTTAAGCCTGCAAAGCTCATGTGTTAAGGAAATGCTCATATTTAAAGTAAATAAACTCTACCACAGGAGAGCTGATGGGCCTCTATTGAAGTGCATGAGGACCTTTACAAATATCTCTTGTTTGTAAAAACAAATGTGCAAATACAATTGGCAGAAGCCTAAACAACACTTCTTGTAATGAGCTGACACTATCTTTCCCCTTCAGCTGCTATAATTAATATTCATTTTTACTTCATGAAAATCATCCCCCTAATTAACTTTGCAGCCCATGCCAGCATCCTCAGACTAATCCCACTCGTAGAGTTCATACCTGCGGCATCTCACTGTTATTTCTATTTCAATTAAGTTTGCAGGTTGGTTTTTTTTTTCCCCCAACAAGGCAAAGTAAAGTAAGCGCGTAGTCTTTGTGCGCTCCCAGAAGCCGATCAGCCTCAGGTTAGGAAGCATACGCAACGTCCACGAAGCGTGTTTCTTGCTTAAAAGTCCGCCACGGCGGGTATTTAAAGCCACGGCCGGGGGTGCTGGGGCAGAGGGTGCTTTGCCGGTGGGACTCGCCGCACCGGGCGGGCGGCAGGCAGGCAGTAAGTAGGGAAGGCGGTCGCAGCAGCCCGCTGTCTGCGGCTGCAATTCACCGGCCCTCCGAGCCGAGAGGGGGGCACAATCCGCCCGCGTTTGACAGCCCTGCCGCCTCGCCTCGGCGCCGCTCGGCTCGGCTCCCGCCCGCCCGGCTTTCCGAGGCCGCGGCGGGGAAGGCGGAGGGGGAAGGCCGGCCGGGGTCCGCCGGGTGGCGGCGCCGCGGGAGCGGCTGCAGCTCGGGAGCGCCGCGGCGTTGAGCGGCGGCGCGTTTGCCCGCGGGGCGGGAGCAGGAGGCGGCTGCGGGGAAGCGCTGCCCCGCCCTGGGCTGTGTCGGAGGGCACCGAGGCGGAGGTGAGGGGCACGGCGGGGGGGGATAGGGAAGTCCCGCGGCGGGTCGGTGGACCTTAGGATCGGGGCTGCCCGGCTTGGGGAGCCGGAGCCCTGCGCGGGAAGGAGTAGATTCATTTGCCCCAGTAGCTTCTGGCACCAGTTTGGGGGCAGTGAGTGCTGCTGGGGTGAATACCGCTTCAATGGCGCTGTCCAGGGGAGAAGCCTTTCAGTATAGTAACAGTTGGCGGCATCCCGTTTGCCGTGGGAGACCTCACATTAAACTCTTGGCTCCTTTTCTAATGTCTAGTGTGTTTAAGCTACTGAGTACTCTAGAAATTTAGTCTGAATCCTTCTGAAGGCTGGGTTTAGTTATTAGGATTCCAAACGAATTAGCAGGCTCACATGAAAATTTTTGGGAAACTTATGATTTTATTCAGCTTCTGTGCAGAAAATTTGTGGTTCATAAATCTACTTTAATGTTTGAACCTGAAATGATATTGAGACAGTAAAGATTTACATGGTCATCTTCACTTGAAAGGTCAGGAGTTATTATTTTCCTTTTTAAAAGGTTTTACAGAAAGCTGTTGGTGGTTTAACTGATGAAGTTGCCTGCAGCAGTTTAATGAGGGCGGAGCACAGGTGAATCAAATAAAGGGATTTGAAGGCAAGAGGGGAGGGGAGGTCGGTGTGATTGAAGAGGCAGACTGGGGTATGGTATTCACTGGGCTAACGCTGCTGGGGAAAGCACTGTTCCAGGGGCTTCTGTCCTGTCCCATCGGAGAGACGAGTAGAGGGGGCAGTGTGAAAAAGTGAACGTCTGCAATTGAAACCAGCAGTATTTCAGCTGCTCATCACTCGTGAGTGGTCTTTCCCTTGCACTGGTCCTAAATAGCTGAATCAATTTGGAGTTTGTTTGCTGAGAAATTAAGGTATATGCTTCTTTAAGGTAACACCTAGAGGTTTGCCATTGCAGAATCTCTTGCGTTCCTGCAGCAGGGGCAATTTGCCACAGCTTTGTGTGGGACCTTTTCGGGGGACGAGTGGGAGTCTGCAGCGGGGCTAACCCTGCAACGTTGAGAGCAAACCGGAGAGCCAACAGGTCCCCACGGTGTTGATTCACCACCTGAAACTTTTCACGTTGAATTCAGATTGGTGGTAGCTGCTGAGACATTAATCCTCCCAGGAAAAAGGCCTACAGGTGGCATTTGGGGATAAAGCACCACCAGCAAATACGCAGACTTGGCAGTCGATGCGCCTCGGTCCGGAGTTGGGATCAGTAAGTGCCGAGAGTGATTTTGGCGGAGGTTTTCTTCCTGGTGCTCGGGGGGCATCTCCTCGGGCGGCTGAGGCGGGGGGCGCGGAAGGGAGAGCTCAGCGCAGGCGGGCGCAGCGTGCCGCTCAGCGGGTGTGGCGGGAGGGAGCGAGCCCCGGAGCCCGGCGCCGTGCCGAGCCCTCCCGGCGCGGGCGAGGCAGCGCGGTGGCCCTGTTGTCTGCCGTGCGCTTTGCTCCCTGGATGTGCTCGCCGTGGCTGGGGGAGCGGGGACTGCGTGGGAGTTGGTTGCTCCATCCCGGAGGAGGAGGTTGCAGAGGGCTGGCTGCCGAGGCAGTGATGCTCGTAGCCCTCACAAATGCTTGCGCGCTTTGGGTTTTTTTTATCCTTTTCTCCCCCAGCTCTCCTNCTCCGGCGGGCCTCGCTGCGAGAGAGCGGTGGTGGCCCCCTTGCCCGGCCGCGGCCTTAAGCGCTCCCGGCCCCGTCCCGCTCCGCGCCGCGGCGGAAAGTTTCCCAGCGCCTGGCGGAAAGGGGGTAAGTCGGGGGAGAGGGAGGCGCGGGTGAAATTACCGCGGGGGAGGGCTGGACCCTGTGCTGCCGCGGCTGGTCGGGCTGCCCCAGCCCCGAGACTCTCCACCCTCCGGGGGCTGGGGCAGGGCTCCGCGGCCGGAGCTGGGAGAGCCTCTGGCGAGGACGAGCACCCACCTCGTCCCCTCCTTCCCCATCGGTCCCTGCCGCCAGGCAGAGGAGAAACGGTGACCTCAAGTATTGTTTTAAAATGTAGGGTTAATTTGAAAGGGCTGGTGGAAGAAACGCAATGTTTGGACTTTAATATCTGCATATGGTAATCAGTGAAATAAATGAACCAGTTAGTATTCTGCTCCTGTAATACTTGGCGCGGGAGAGAGGCTGCTGTTACATCTCATTTCCGAGCTCATTTGGGGGAAGCGGAGTGATGCTGGGTGCCTTATCTGCTGCCGTTTCCCGAGTGCCTCAGCCCTTCAGGTATCGGGGAGTCCTGCGGAGGGGAGAGAGGAAGCTCCTTGCCTCGTAACTGTAAAGCTGCGGGGAGACGCTTTCTTGGGCTCACAAGCCCCGTGAATGCTTTAGGAGTGGGATTTCAGCAGTGGACTGAGTGTGGAATCGGCAGGGTGACCCTGGTCCCCCGACTCCTGGTAGGTGGTGTGACTCCGATGCCTGCCTTTTGCACACCCCAGTGATTTTATCTTTCTCTGTGGCTGATTGGGGCTCTGTGCTTGAAATGTTGCGCTAACTTGAGATGCACGGTGAAGTCAGCCCTTGTGGGCTGGAGCCTGAGGAATACCAGATTACCTTTGGAAGAACAAGATAGGCATGTGGGTGGTGTCATCTGGGGGCACGTACTGGGAGAGGCAGATGCCTGCTTTCCAGACCCTTTACGTGTTTCAGCACTGGCCATTGATGACAATTGCGTGGATGTCAGAGTGAGGTGTGTGGTGGTTGGAGGGGTGGTTAGATCTAAGTCACATCCCATGGACTCATTTAGACTCCACTGAGGTGGAGGAACCCCCATGTGTTTGTAAGGCAGGTTGCTCCCACCTCCCATCATTAAAAGTTAAGGTGGAAACACTTCCCTTCTTTTTGTTCCTGCCCACCCCCCTGATGGGAAGGAGGTTCATGGCATGTAAAATTCTCGGACTGCTCTTTGGGAAGTCTGTGGGTTAAGTGAATATGTTTTTTGCTTTTGACTGAGAACTGTTTTGCTTTCTGATGGTTGGAATCTGGGGAAAAAGATTTAAAAATAAAATCAGACTGTATAGTTGAAGTGGTAAAGGAAATGTTCTCGAGATCCCACGTAGCAAGCTGGGAATGAATGCAAACTGTTCCTGCTCTGTACCTCGTCCAAATTCAGTTCTTTCTTAAAGATGCTATCTCCTCCTGCTTCCCAGCAAAGCCCAATCTGCATGGCTAGTCAATCACATAATGTAAATGAGGCGCTTTTTCTCAGCCTCCTAAAGAGGCAGTGGGAACGTGTTGGTACTGCAGCAGGAGTGACCGTCTTGTCACATGCGTAACCCAGCACGTACAGTAACGATGTGGAAATCCATCCTGCCTTAAACTTTTTGGTGTGTCACAAAACTTCACAAAATTTGGGGCAGGTTACTTCCAAATTGGGGACTACTGTCTCTACCCTCTTGCTTCAGCTGCTGTTGATCTAGCAAGCCCCCTTGTGCCACCCTCTGGAAGGTACAGTCACTGTAGTTGGCACAATACTTAATTTTCAAGAGGAAGACCATAGACCACTAAAGGGATACTTACGAGTCATATCAGGATTGCTTAAATTTTTATTCACAGTTTGGTAGTGCAACTTTGCATGTACTGCTACAATAAGTATGAATGACAATATGTATATGTATTTGGAAAGGCTTGTTAAAATGGGAATAGTTACTAGAGCAACCTCCTAAACATCTTTGAAGGTGAGTACTAATTCGATGTGCATTTTGCAGATAAAGAGTTTCAATCATCTTTTGAGAACATAGTTATTGTTTGTTGGTCTACTGACTAAACATTGTACCGGTTGCGCAAATGTGTGTAGGGGTTTCTTAAACCCGCTCTTTAGGCACTGATTTTTCTATACCCTATTGGAATTCTGAAGCACCAAGTCCGAGTTGCTGCATTGTGCATCTGTGATGTATGTGCACTTGTTACTTTGTAGGGTAGCTTGGGGTTGTTATCAGAATGTTGGTGTCTATTTGCAGGGACAGCTACACCGCAGTGCTGGATGGGTGTGTGGGACCCATACCGTGGAGTTGTGTCGCGCTTCAGAAGCACATACAGGACTGAATTAGGGCATGTAGAACTTCACCAGGGTTGATTTAAGAGCATGGATATCAGACAGGAGTTGGAAGTTGGCCCGAGTTCTTTTCCTTTAATTTTAAAAATAAATCTTATGTAAGTTCCTTATGTATTACTACTGGGAGCTATATGCTTCAGGAGCTATGTTTGTACTTCAGTGGGACACATTCTTGTAAAATAGGATCCTTCAGGTCTCCCTCGCTTATTGCTCCTCTCCTCCTTCCGTGCCTTAGCAGCCTGATACACGTGGAGATTTACCACTGAACTCTGTGATTTAAGTCATCTGTGAACAACTTCAAACGTGGGGCATAATGTGTTGGTAAAATTCTGCTTGTTGTTAGCAAACAAGGAAACAAAACCAGTAGCTTTCTACTTTTCGTGTCATGGATTTAGTAAATTTTTGGAAACAATTTGGCCTTAGTTAAAATGCTCTTAAACAGGAAAATAGTATAAATATTAGCTTGCTGTTTTGTTTTGTTTTTGTATTTGGCCTTGCATCAGAGCCTCTATCCAGCTAAGCATCAAAATCTGAAAATAGGAAAATAAATTCTGGTCTTAGTTCAGCGGTAGCAGTAAGTCTGACCTAAGCCCCACTGGCTTGGCAAACCAACCTTTTTTACTGCCTGAAGGTGGCTTCAGCAAAACTTCAAGTAAACTTAGCACAACTCTGGCAAAATGAGGCATTGCTTTTGTGTGAACCAGCTAGTTTTCTCCTGAACTTAGTATGTGTAATAGCCAATAGTGAACTAATAGCCAATTAATATGTACTTTTCAGTACTTAATGCACGCAGATGGGTAACTCTGACTAATTGAAGCTTGAGATCTGGATCTAGCCAAAAGGCTGCTTGAGGCTTAAAACCAGATTTGCTAATTCTGGCCTATTAATAGCTTATGAATTCAGGATGTGAACCACAGAAAACAGTAGTTAAAGTGGAAGGGATTATTGCTAAAAATCCTGCAATCAGAGCTTCCTGTTTTAATTAAAAATAACTAATCAGCTGATTGATGAAGGGGGAAAAGTGCCTTGCCAGGTATATATTGTTTATTTTGCTGCTACTAGAGCATTCTATTTTATGCGTTTGTCAGTATGAAATCTTTTGGGGAAGGAAACACTGAGTGCCTAAAAAGCTTGCAAAAGTACAACAGAACAGGCTTCTGGGAGAGAACGTGCTCCTGCACCTTTGGATGGTTAGGTGGTTTATTATAAGAGACTTTACAATAAATACTAACTCAGCAGTAATTGGATTTGATTTGTCTTTTGGCAGTTCAGGCAGTTGGTATAATCCTATTGGAGGCGGTTTTACGTGTTTTCTAGCTGTTAGGATTACATGCTGTTCTTTGACTGCATACCTGACTGAATTTCTTTCAAGCTATAACACAAAAGAAAATAGAACAAATACTTTTAATTGCTCTTGACTAATCTCTGAGTAAGAGCTAAGGTAATTTAAAATAGTATCTATTTTGTATATGTAAAATCTATCTATTTGACCTTTGCATGACACCTATGTATGCACAAAACATACAGCTTTGGGGGTGGGAGAGAGAAGGGAAAAGGAAGGGAAGAGCATTTGAGAAGGGTGACCTATAGGTGTAGGGTGGCTGCATTTGCCTTGAATGGATCCCTCTGTTTGACCTGGTCAGTGGGATTGCCCCGAATTCCTGGCTGATGGTACTGAGCTTTGTTGGAGGTGCCAGGAAGCAGCAAACCTCCAGCACTGCGAAGGGGTGGGTGAGGGCGCCAGCCCCCCCGATCTCTAGTCTGCATTGGAGATGCAGCTGAAGGCTGAATTGTCTTTTTTGGTTTGGGTTTTTTGGAGGAACTCTGTCTCTGCTGGGTAACTCTTGGAGGGGATTTTGAGGGCAATCAATGACCGAGGAGACTAGCAGTGACAGCATAGAGTGGTGAGGAGTCAGGTGCCAGCCAGAGTCTCTTACCTTGTGTCTGAAACTCCGACCTCAGCTGTGCTGGCTCATACTGGGAGTAACTTCTCTGGACTAATGCTGCTATTGAGAGTTTATATTACTAATGTCGAGATTGTAATCTTAGCTTGAATGTGAACAGAGGAATCCTGGGCTTTTTCCTAATTTTACTTGGAACTTCAAACAAGCAAGTGTTGCTGTAGTGGATGTTCGCCTGAGGAAAGGCCATAGACTGCTGTCTTTCTCCAGCCTATTTTGTCTGGCATCAAGAGGATGCCCTGCACTATAGAAAGAGTCAGTCTTGGTTCAGATGAATTCCCTGAAATAGTGCAGTCTGAAGGGCAAAGAAAAAAGAGAAACAGAGAAAAGTTCAAGGTAAACTGCCACAAAGTCTGTGGTTGTTTTCTGTTGCTGGTGAAGTACTAGCTTATTTCTTTCAGTTCATACGTTTCATTTCTGTTTCATTTTCTAACCCAAACAAACCATTTGAGATATTGGGAGAAGAAACCTGAGTAAAAAGACAAAGCTGAATGATAAAAGCTGGTACAAAGATTTTGGAAGGCATTTGGGAAGTTGTAAGGAGAATAATATTCTCGATAAAAGAGCTTCTGGAGCCATCTTAGTAAATCAGTAGTGAGTCCTTTCTAATGTGAAGATCATGTTGAAGCACTAAAATGCTGCTCTTGCTGAAGTGATTTAATTAGTGGGAGAGAAACATACAGCCCGCTGCTTTTATCAGTGGTTTTATTTATTATTTTGGATGTTAGGCAGTCAGATCTGTATAAGAATTTGTGGATAAAATAGCTTTGGTTTTCCAGAAATACATGCTGGAAGGCATGTCTACTTTACAGATTTTTTTTTTTAATTTTTTTTTTTTTCCCCAGAAAATGGCTTAAGACCCAGGTTGTAAGCCCAAACATGTAAGTAGCACTGCTTGAGGGCTGTGTGAGAAGGTTGTTAATATGTCCATTTTACAGAATACTTACTGTGGTAACCGAGGAGCCTTCCTGCAAAGCCAGGTCACTGGTTGTCTCATTCACTTCATTCACGTGGTTCCTTGTCACACATTTTAAACAGAACAGAGGTACTCCTTCTTGGTTTCCATTGAAATTATGGTTCAGTGCACAACCATTGGAGACTTTCAATGATTTATTCTTTTGGATATGATGCAGAACTGCAGTCTTTTATTGCTCTGTCATTAAATTTCATGCGGTGCTTTTTACAAAAATACAAATATTAATCCCAGCATGCAGTGTAATTTGAATAGTTGATTACAGCATTTTCTGTTTGCCTACGATTTCCCCCTCACTGTATCTTGAGAAACAGTCCTACTGTCTCAGTGGCTGCTGTCTTCCATCTGGCACTTGGTTGCGTTTGGGAAAAGGGAGCTGCTCCTGTGTCTGGGTGTCTCGTGAGCTGTCCCGCAGGAACGCCGTGAGTACTGCTGACCTGCAGGCCAGTTCCCAGCCTCACCCGCAGCAGTTCAGGGACAGCGTGGGTAATGTCGTTAGCTCTGTGCCATCTTGCAGCACTTGCGTGCCACCGCCAGGTGATCTATGATTCCAGATTTCTGTGATAGCCATCCTACGTCATAGGAATGGAGGAGCCACCCTATTTCAAGGATATTACTTGAATCAGCAGCTCCAAATTTTACTGGCTTATGAGCTGCGACATAGGGATGATAACAGGGAGCACCGTGCTCTTGTTGCAGATCTCTGTCCTAACTGCTCTTGTTTGTAGGGTTATTTCCCCAGTCAGGCAAATGTAATGAGAGCAGGTCACTGTATGTTGCTTGCTACAAGAACTGTTACAATTTCACAGTGATATATTTCAGAGTAATGGGCAGAATGTTTTTGTGAAGGACGTTCTTTATGACTCTTGCAGAGAAAATAAATCTAAACAGAGAAATTAATTATTCCCTGTCAGAAGGAGGAGATGCTTATAAAAAAAGCCAAACCACTTGAGTATTCTGATGATCTGTTTTTTGGTGGTTTTGATTGAGCTTTCTTTTAGCTGCATTTGTGCTTTTTCTATAAACAATATATATGCAACTGTGTAACCTTAGAGTGTGGCCATTCAGGTATGTAATGGTGATGAGTACGCTAAGCCTCATAGACACTCCTGGGTCTGTCAGGGACAGCTACGGAGACTATTTCCCTGGGTTACCACTAGCTCAGATCTTCCAGAGTAGTTGTTTAAGCCAGTCTGGTTTTGTTTTATTGAAATGCAGGAGCAGTAAGGCTGGCTGGGAAACCGATCTTTGGGAGGGGTGAGTGATGAAAGTATGGGGATGAGCTGGGAAAGGTTTTCAGCTGGAGCTGGGAAAGGTTTTCAGCTGGAGCTGGGAAAGGCCTTGCAAGTGCTGGGCCAGCAGTTTCTTTCTGAATGGCAGTAAAGTCACTGCCTTTCAGTTCTGTGCTCATCCCTACTTTGCTAGGCAATATCCAAGTTACATCCCTAAGCATATGTAGGTACATACTGGTTAACTAGGGTGGTGTTTGAACTCTTGAGTACCAAGGAAGATACTTATTCCTGAGAGTCTACACTAGACAGACCTGTGCTTCACCCATCAAACTGAATTTATAGCTTATGAATTTTTCTTCTTTTTTTCTTTCAGTTTTTATGCTTGGGTAATATCAAAGCTTGAAATAACTTACTTGGAAATCTTTGGTGTCTGGTTGTGTATCTGACAACACAAAATAACTCGTGTCTTTATTCTCTGCTGTTGTCTGCAAACAGAGATTGCATGTTTGAGGAAAGAAAATATTTGAGACAGCACAATGAAAGTAATTAGAATATGGTATATTTTATTGTTACATCTAAAATGAGTGTAAACACAAGCTAGAAATGAAACCCACATTCTGATGGAATTACATATTGACAGCTTAAGTGCCATGTGTGTGACAAGGAAAAAAATTAACAACTTGAAGCAGAAATACAGTGTTGTCTTTGAATTTTCTTTTTATTTTTTAGTCTCTGTCAAAGAAAAGTGGTAGATGGGTGAGCAGAAGTTAAATGCACTAAATGAAAACCTATATAGTCTTAAAGTATTAAGAAAATAAATATTTTTGATTGCCATGTTGTAGGAGCATGAAAGTCTGGGTTTAGTCTCTCTGTACCATAAAGGTTTGGTTTAGTAGTACTTAAATATTCATGTGTTCTTGCAATTGTTGAATGTCACTTAATGCAATCTATTAAGGCGATGATTGTTTCTTTCTTTCTTGTATCAGACCAGTCCTTTGGGCCAGTGGTTTCTTGGGGAGGAGGAAGCTCTGCGAAGAGTACCCCTATACTGAATGGTGTTGTGAGAGGGTCACGGTGAACCACAAATAAATTCCATAGTTTGGCGTAGGTTTGACTGGAGCCTGCCTGCGTGCCATGAGTGGAAGTGTTCAATTAGATAGAAAGTAAATGTAACCTGTGATACAAGCCCACAAGTGGAATCCAGCAAATAATCTCATGGCCTCTTCCTAAAATACCTGAAAGTAAATTTCAAAGTACCTGAAGGGTTTTGAAATACACCTGGTTTTAAGGCTGTAGTGAGTTTTTGATACTGGACTAGTTCAGTTGTATGGGTTGCACGTGCACGCCCTCATCAGCGTTCTGTTGTCTGCTAATAAAGGTCTCTGCATTGTGCTTGTTGCCTTTGAAAAAGCACGGCTGGTTTCTGAATCCATTTAGCTTATGAGAGCTTTAAGTTATTTAATATTCACAAATAGAATCTTTAAATCTCTTGAGAAGAGTCTGAACTCTGTTACTCATATGTCCACTAGCATAAATTTGTTCATAATAACAAAATTGCTGCAGTTTTGATAGTCAAGGAACTTTCCAGTACTCACTCACTTTACTTAAATTGGAGGGTTTTTTCCCTTGTGAGTGCCCAGATCCATCATAGGGCAGTAGATAATCTCATTCAGCAGCCTTCCTTTACTTCTCTTTTTGACTCTTTCCCCCCCCATTAGAATTTGAGAGCAAGGCATTTCATGAGAATAAAACTTCTAGTTTGGGGGAAAAAAAAAAATCTTTTAGCATTTAATGTGAAACAAGGTTATTTACATAAGTACTTATAACTGAATAAGATCTGGATAAATGCACCTGGTGAATTTCAGATGGTGACTGTTTTGGAGTTTTGTTTTTTAAAACTGTAGACTCTTTTTAATAAAACGGGATTTATGACTGGGGAATCATGGGGCAGAACTTGAGCTCATAAAAATCTCTTTGTATTTTGAAAAACTCCAGAGAATCAGATATACTGTTAATGCCCGTTCAAAACATAGTTGCCACTACACTTGGGTGTAGAAGTGGAGTGTACAGCCTCCAGGAATTCTGCAGAAGCCTCTGTCAAAATACGGTATCTTTCTGTTCAGCAGCAAACTCGGGAAGCAAAGGAGAGGGAGGTGAAAGCCTGGTGGTGAGTGGTGTTTCTCCTTTTTCTTAGCAATTTACCTGGATTTATCTAGGGGCTTATCTGGATAAGGGAAGTTTAACAATATGGCAGCTACAGGAGGGTCACAAAAGCTGACCTACTGTTGTGGTGGTCTTTTTTCATCTGGGAAGGTGGTCTGAAGTCCACCGGTGGGACTGAAACTACTGAATAGATGAATCAGACTGTTCATGAAATTCATACTGGATTGAAGCTTTGTCCACTGGCACTGCAACTAGCTTTGCTTTTTGCTTTATTTCTTCCTGATTATAACTTCAAAGAGCAATGAAGCGGTGGAAGATAGTGCCTAGGTTTGCCTCATTGAAGGTAAAGGACAGAGGAATACGAAATCCCTTAATAACTCTCTTTTTTTGGGGGATACAATGATCTCCTTTTGAGTCTTTGATAATGTTCCTATTCTAATATCTTTGAAGGCAGATTACAAAAAAATAAAATCTTCTAACTATTAAGGGAGCCTGAAACTAAAGGGAGCCATCCATCAGAGATATGGAAGTTATGTCCTCTTGCCCTCCCACCAATTATCAAGATAGTGACAAGTTTATGACTTGGACTGTCAACCACAGAGGATGTCACCGAGGGCATGAAATTCCAAGTTCTTTCTGAAGATGTCTTTGTGTAACTTCTGTGGAAGAAATTAGCAAATTAATTTAATGGCACAACAGGTAACTAAAATGTCAAGGCTAGTGCAAAATTAAGACTATCCTCTGTGGGACACACACCTAAGACAAGTTAGGGCTGAGTATTTGCATTTTGGGTAGAAAGTAATTGGTTCAGGGCAATTGCTGGACTGTTTTAAGATTCATTCTGAGCTGAATTGAGACTGGCATTGGTTATGCCAGAGTTGGTCCCTATGTGCTGTGTAGTGATGATGATTTGGTGGGCGCACGTAAAACTGATGGAAGATGTGTCATGTGGCTGGAATTTTTTTTTCCTTCTAACTTTGCATGTGCTAATAGGAATACTACTGTAAAACTTTTATCTCAGCATTTTAGAGTGAAGCAAGTACTAAGGTTGTAGTTAAAGCCAGTAGCTCTTCATCCAACAATTTTCTCCTGCCTCTGTACACAAATACGTCTCTACCCTTGTATCAGTAACACGGTCATGTTGCTGGGGCTGTTGAAATACTTGAGCTGGTCTAGGAGATACCCAGTTTCCTGAAACGAGTGGAACTGAGATCACTCAGTTGGAAGGAAGTTCCTGAGATGAGCAGCTCAAGTTCATCAAACGTGGCAGGTGGAGTTGTACAGTGTTAGAAAAATGCTGCCTCTCCGAGGCAAAATTGTGATGAATCTGTCTCCAAAGTTTGTCTATATCCATTTAGTGTCCACTGGAATTCTGTTTTTTGGGCCTCCGTTTCTCCTGACACAGGTACATGCTGATGAATGGGTGCACGTGCTCCTGGTCTTTCTAAGCAGACAGGCATTTATTTGTAATGCAAAAGAAATGAAAATTTTCTTGAATTGACTGAGTGTAGTGGTAGGCACAGCACACAAGGAATTTAGTATTAAGACTGTGTAGATCCATCTTGTCAAGAAACATTTATTTCTAGTTCTTGTACTGCTATATATGATCTTTTAGCAAAATCAATTACAGCTTAATATTACATGGAAAATTAAGAATAATGAAATCTATCACTAAGGTGATGTTGCAGGCAGGCTGGCTGAGATTATTGTTAGTGTGCTGGTTTACTTCTAGCAATACTGTTTCCCTTTCAGCCTCCTAATCAAATTTTAACATGAGGTTTGACATTTACATGACATTCGCATCTGTAGAAACACTGTTTCCTTTTCCCCATTGCTCAGTTTTCTTTGAATTAACATTATGCTCAAAGCAGTAGACTCTGAGGTGAGAGAGATTATAGAAGGGAGCCCGTAAGAAATGATGACTGTAATGCATTGGTGGTGTTCTGAAGGCTGTTTTAGGCTTTTAGAGTGGTGGGGAAAAGGTTTTAATCCACAAATTGGTAGCATACAGTACTACAGACTTCTGTGCCACAGAAACTAAAAGATTGCTCGTTTTTGGTCCTTTCATTGTTTTTAGCATAATTGATTTTGCAGGGTTAAGAATAACGTGCTGCCTGTTGCTGGTACAGATCGTGCAGATGCACTGACGGCAATGTCATGTAGTTTCCTACCAGTAGACTTGGGAAGTTCCCATTACGCTCCGAGTGATGCTTCCCCCCCTCCTCGTTCTGCCCGGAGAAGAAAGTGTACCATCGTGTAGTCAAATGCAGTGAGACCACTGAAGCAAACCACACGATGTTCTGCATTTAGGTTGCCTGCAGAAGCAGTTTCTTGCACTTGCTCATGGCGGTTTTCGATAAAGCTGTGGGGCTCAAGAACTCAGGAAGGAAGTTGCAGCCTGGAATTATACCATCCACCCTGGAGCAGTGCCTGTGGGGAGCACCCTCTGGGCCGGAGGGATGTGTGCCTGCTGGGGTGCTGAGGGGGGCCTTTTCCCTGGGGGAGAGGTGGAGGAGGATGGTGTTGCAGCCAGAGGCACCAGCCTCACTTGCTGAGCTGACTGCGCTGGTTGGGGACCCTGGAAACAGGGCAGGGTGATACACGTGCAGTGTCTTGTTCACAGTGCATTGGAGGTCAAGGGTGCAATAGGAGCTCCAGCAGTACATCTCATTTTACATATTTTTACATATATATCCACTCATGCATGCTTAAATGGTCTCTAGATCCTCCTAAAAGCCATGGAGAAATTTTTAGGTTTTGTTCTGCGTGCTCTGCTCAAATCGGAGCTGATAGACACGTATGTGCTCAGCGTACATCCAAGAGTTTGTTTTCCTGCAACATGGTGACATTCTGGGTTGATGGCACGTTTGTTACGTGTAAATGTGGAAGTTTTGATATATGAAATCTGAAGTAGCCAGTGAAGGAATGTAACTGCCCTGAGCATTACCAATACCAGAGTAAGAAGGATTAATCCATGCTGATATATATATATATATACACATGTATATATATGTAAAGGTTTCTTTTCATTTAAACCAAACTTTCCCCGGTCTGATTGCCACAGCCTATTCTGTGGAGTTGTACTCTAGTCTTGTCCTGCTGCACTTTTTTCAATAACTGCATATATGTTTAAATCTAGTTCTTAATTTCATCTTAACAATATCATGTCTATCAAGCAGATTTAGAGGCTGAGTAAAACAAAGTGTATCTACTTAAAAAATATGCATCCAAGTACAGCTACTTAAAATCTATACATTTTACAAATTACAGGAGCTATAGTTGCTGGCAGTGACTTGTTCTCCTGTGGTTAGGATTGAACCTGGTTAGACACTTTAGCTGATCTATATTATCATATTGCTTTTAGAACAAATACTGAATTCTGTGCAGCAGATTTTTATAATGCATTTGTATTTCATCACTTTAACATCTGTGCTTGCTGTTCTCCTTGACTGTTACACAGAGGAAATAGTTTGAAAGGGCAGAACTGTGGACAGAAAAGATTTTTGTAGCCCCACTTTACAATCTGGAGAGCGCTAACTGATCTACACGTGGCAGGAGAGGGTACTGTGCTTAACTACTACAGGAAGGCAATCCCTGCAAATGGGACTGCCTACAGTGGTGTGTTAAATGATGCGTTACAGTAATGCGGAATTGGGGGTGGCGAGGGGAACCCTACAAAACCCTGATTTTCTGCTGCATCAGATACCTACTGGTAGTAACCTGTTGGAAAGAAGTTTTAAACAGCTGTGTGGCATGAGTGTTTTTAATGCTATTGAAAGGGCGTACGGTATTAGAAATCATCGTGCTGGTAATGAACTATGACAAAAACATGAACTGCAATGTAGGCCTTTTGGATTAAATAAAGCATCCCAGTCTCTTTGTCCCTTATATAATTTCAGGCAGACCATGTGCTTGAATTTTTGTTAGCAACTGAAAGTAAGCTTTGATGATATGAAGATTTACTCATATATTTTGACATTCCCCCCCGCCCCCCCCAATCCTATTGCAACCAGTAGCTGGTGCATTGTTCCATTGCTATCATATTATACGGAGAGGGGAGAAAACTTTTTTAACTTTCTGTACTCAAGAGGAGTGTCAGAGCTCGAAGGAATTGGTTATGTTGTGTAATGGTATCAGTTGAGAGCTGGTGAAGCACAACTAATGAATTTTGGACTCTGAAATCATTTATAATAAGGAACTAAAAATCTGGAAAATTGTTTCTGAAATTTGTTAGAAACAAAAATAGCACTTCTCAACTGCAAGGCTGAATGTTGACTCTTGAAGTTAGGTAGGCATGTCTAATGGCAAAAGATTGTTCATTAGATTTTAATCTGCTCCCAGATAGCCATGCACCCTGGCGCCTTTTAGAATTAGAGAGGAGGAAAAAACTATTTGGACCACCAGATGTTCTCTCTTCAAATGCAATTAGATAGTGGGCCAAAGTCTTGTTCCCCATGTTCTGTGCCGTTTCTGTCTTTCAGTGTTGTGTTGCATCAATTCTTGTTAATTATGCGAAGGTTACACTGCTCTTTAAAATAATGCAAGTTTCTTGTTTTGCTTTCTTTTAAGTACCCGATACTGAATTTGTTCTTGTCCTTTTTTTTTTTTTTTTAAACCAAACCTTGTGCTATTTTTGCAACAAGTCTATGCAAAAGTAAGTGGGAAACACTGGACATAGCCTTTAAAATACAAACCAAAGCCTTGGCAGGGTCTTTGCAAGAGATCACTTTTTATTAGACAGCCTCCTGGTTTGGGCTCCTGTAAAAGCTTTGCTGATAGATCTGCTCTGTTCACCTGTACTGTGCTCCTTTTTAAGCTCTGTTTGTTTTCTGTCTTTCTTGAGTGGTCATTTAGAAAATTGTTTCATCCAAGTGCTCAAATAAACAAGTGAATTTGTTGTTAAAATTCTCATAGGAATATAATGCTTTAAGGGACCTTTTGGGTCATTGAATCTGCCTGCCTGCTACTGCAGCTGCCACACTGAAAATTCCCTTTCACAAAACAAAGTATGTCATGGTTAATATTCCTTCTTCTCAGTGTAAGGCTGATTGCTCAAATTACTATGCCTCTCGCTTATAATGTATGCTTATTTAAGACCCATATATTCATATTTGTTACAGTGCCAGCATTTTACTTAAGTGGCTTCCTGCCCTCCTTGGTGTCCCCTGCTTCCACGAAGCATTTTGTGGAGAGAATGGTTACATTGGTTTTTGCCTGTGGTTTCCCGGAGTAAGGAAACTGCTCTCTTCTTGTGAGATCTGCTTCATTTCCAGCATCATCGTAAAATGTGCGAGCTGAGGTTTTGTCTGGGGGCTTGAGGATTTTCTGCATTTAAGAACTTGTTAAATGAATGAAAAACAGTAAGTATTTTTGAGTTGTGTGGGCAGTATGCAATTGTGCCATTCCCAAGGATTAAACCAGACATTTTTCTTAACAGTTGTAGTGGAGAAGGCATGGCTTCTAAGGGTTGAGGGAGCTTTGTTAGAGGATAATGTCCTTTGGGGAAATGCGAGAAGAGTTGATATCCTCTCTTCCTTCTCTCTTGAATCTGCTTACGAAGTATCCCTCCTCCTGGCTTGTTTCTTTCTGATTGTATTCCCGTTTTTCCTCAAACCAGTTCTCCTAGTTCTGGTTTTCTCTGGAATAGTTTCCGTTACGATGTTGTACCAAATATATTGCTGTAGTTCTGATGGGGGTGGGGGGGAGCATCACATCTGCTTTGTTTGTTGCTGTCTTAGTAGAAATATTTTGAAAAGCTGGTGTGTTTGATGCTTGTGGGTCTTGGGAAGTGAATGCATCTTGTGTTTGCCAATTCTTCATTGACCTGTGTGTCTCTTAATGTAGTCTTCCCTTCCAAAGCTCTGTACACATTGGATACAGACTTACAAAGCTTTGGATTTTTTTAACCCTTTTTTTAATTAAAACTTGTATTTCCTATTCTGTAACCAATGATATCATTCTTGTCTGGAAACATTTGAAACTACTGCAGCAGCAGGATGTGCAATTCATATGGTAGAGCTTTCTGAAGTTGTAGATAGCCTGTCTGGCTCTGAACTTCTGCAATTTGTCTTCCACTGAGTAATTGTACTAATTACCATCTGTGTACCCTTGATTTCTGTCTGAACTGTGCGTCCTTCATAAGAAATGTTTCCCCTAGTTTTTGATGAACTCTTGGTTTCTATTACCTGGATTTTCTGTCTTCTTTCTGTAGCATAGTTTCTTCTCTGGTTGTAATATGCGGCAGAAGACATTTTTGCTGTATGTTGTACTGCTCTGCCTAATGTGCAGCTGGAGCCTAATGTGTAGCCGAACTGACCGTTGGCAGTTTTAACTTTATGTTTTCGTAATTGCTGAGAAAGAGCTCTTTCAATTAATTGTAAGGTATTCTTTTAAAGTTACTGGGAGGTATTGAAGGCTGGGGATGGTTCCTGATCCAAAGATTTTGGTGAGAGCTGCTCATTTACTGAGCTTTTGACGTTGACCTTCATTTGTCCCAGGAAAGGGAGAATGAATTTTGGTAGTAAGCGGAGTGTGGGAGTACTGAGCAACAGGTCATTAGCAAGTGACTCCGGAGCCCTCCTTCGTTAAAGAGCCTCCACTCAAGTCCTGAGTTGGCTCAGTACACCGAAATGGAACAGGGCTTCTGCATCTAGAATGTATATTCCCATTTAGTTGTTTTCCTTGTAAGTTTGCAATAAGCAAAAGACACCTCAACTCTATTTGCTGTTCTTTCTGCCTCAGGTTTAACGGCTCATTTTCTTCTAACTTTGGGATTTGGCCACACGACGTGGTGACATTTTTCAATTCATATAAGGGTGGGGGGAGTGGAAGCAAATGTCTGAAAGTGGTAACACTGCACAAGCGTGGGAGTATCTTGGTATGCATTGATCCACCTAGACTATTACATGGTTATCACAACTAATTTTAATTTTGTTTTAGAAGACTGCATCAAGTAAATGAAGAAAGAATTGAAATTTTAAAAGCAGAGTGCTATCCAAAATAGCTTTCACTTCGCCCGCTGTACTGGGAACCATATATGGAGAACACTGCTATTTGCCCAACAATTTTGGTGATAATCTGAATTTAAGAAGCTCTTCCTTGACAGCTGTAGCCAGATGCATGCTTTCCTCTAGCTTATTACTGCTCCAGGATGGCAATTACAGCCTGGCAAATAGGACAGATTGAGGAATACAAGACCTGCAGAACCTTCCTGTTTAAATTATATTACCAGTTAACAGCAGGGTTACCTCAGCGCTTCTCAGCTCTTTCTCATTTATTGCTTCTAAGAACCAAGCATTTTTGCAGTCTTTTAATTTTCTGCATATTTTTAAAACCCTCAAGAAGCAACCATCAGAAGGACCATTAACACCTCAGCTATGGACTAATGAGGAACACAACTTGCGTGCTAGAGATACTGATTTGCTCAGTTCCAGTTGTATTTCTCCCCTTTAATTCTTTGTGTTCTCCCCTTAGCTGTGGTGGCCATTTACTCACAGTAGGCCTGAGTGAGGATAAGATGGATTACTGAGAATGAGTGAAATACTGGTTGCAAGGATGTTACTGTTAATCTTGACACACTCCCTCATGTGCACTAACTTTTTTCTATTTTTAAATACTGCTGCTACAGAGAGGTCTTTCTCTTTATGTTCTTTAGATGTCAAAAATCCTCTTTTATTTGGAACATCTTTTTAATCTCATCTTTCATCTAGGAAGGAAGTGAAGAGCTAAGTTTGACAGTGAACTATCTCTTTTTTTTTTTTTTTTCACCCCCTTGCAGCACTCTGAAGGTGCTTCTTTGCCTTAAGTTGCGCCTTTCTCATCTGTGAAGGCAGGCAGAATTTGTCCTGTATGTGGACCAGTTCCCTTTATTTTTTGATTAGGCAGTTTCAAGTAGGTACTTCATCTGGAATTCTTGGGTTTAAAACAGTCATGCATTTGTTCTGACCTTCATTTTTATCTGTGTAGCATTAGGAAAACAAAAGGATATAAATTAACAATAACAGTGAATAATACTGTCTAAATTGAAGAATAAAATGAAAGGGGATAAACCATCAGTAAATGCATTGGTAAAATGCCCTGAAATATGCCGCTTACCTTCTTTTTTGATATATTGCATTTTCTAGGCTCAGACAAATATGTATTCCTTGAAAGCAATTTCAGATTCATTTATCCTTGCAGGATATAACTTTACCCTGTAAATTCTCTTGCGACTAAAATATTGTTTTAGAGGAAAAAATATATATAAAAAAATAAGCTTAAGCTCATTCCCTACCGTTTAAACCTTTTGCTGCTGCATTGTGAGTTTTATGAGCTATGAGTTGGAGTATAATGGTTTTATGAGGTTTGTGCCAAAGCATGATCAGCTGCTCCCTCTCTCTGCCTCCCAGTTTCATCTCTGGGCAGTTTATTACATTGCTCATCATATGTGAAATCCAAACTATATTAAAGCATCTCTTTGCACATTAGCCTGTTTCCAAACCAGATTGTTGTCTTAATTCTTAGTACAACTGTATTAGTTTGCTAGATGACTGAGTTTGAAGAAACTATCTGTAGAAAATAAGAGTACGACACTAGCAAGGCACACTTTGTTTTGCCTTGTCAGTCATGATTTCTACATAGCTGCTTATTTATAAGGGCATTGCTTACATACAGGCTGAATGGTAGTTGTTTATTTAAAAAAAACAAAACAACCTAATTCTTTTGTATTTCTTTTTTCCCCAAGTTGTGCTGGCTTAGTTTACATAAAAATGTGTGGGTGCTGGCAGATTGCAGTGTTTACAAACTTCTGAGGAAGTAGGTAGGCTGTGCCTCTAATCTCAGAACATTCTTTTTAATTTATTTTTAATTGTTTTTTCTTGGTGCTTGAATATGAAATAATTGCAAACTTTGGGTAAAGTTACTTAAAACAGAATGCTATTTTTTTTTAAAGCATTGATTTATGATTAGTGAGCTGTCTCCCTACTTTTGTCTATATTTCAGAATGTTCCTTTCCAAAAGAATCAGAAGTAGGGCTGTTTCTCCAGAAATGGCTTGCTAGATGCAGGACACTTCTGTCTTCTGACATGGTTAAGAGAAAAATGATGCTTATAATGAGAAACGTTAGAAGGGACTACAGATCAGGGAAAGGCAATATAGTGACAAAGAAATTAAGTACAGCTTCAGAAAGTCAAATATCTTGTTAAGTCTGGGCAGAAATCAATAAGCACTTTTGAGAATGGTGGTATTGAGTATTCTATTTTGAGAAATACTTCTATCTCTGGAAAAGTACAGTAAATGACTACAGTAGAGATGCAGGTGAATTTTGGAGCGACTTTCCTGGGTGTGCACGCTGGGAAGTCAAGGACGCCTGTCTTGCTAGACTTCCCTAGCTGTTGCTGCGTCTGGATTTCCAGGCAGCCTGTTGGCACCTTGGGATGGGTGAGCAGTTTCTGAAGCAGTTGTGCACCAGGACGTTTCCTGGACAAGTGCCCATCGTTCACTGCGCTGCTCTGCCTAAGCACAAGTTGCAGCAGCTGTCCTGGAAGCGACCTGTACCCACTCTGTGCTTCCTAGGTACCCATCATGCAAGTACTAGATGTTGCAGGCTTTCCAGGACTATAGAGCAAGCTTTAAAATGTGCTTATCAGCTAATAAGATCAATAACGTTTCCCCTACCCTCCCACTATCGCCATTAACAAAGCTCTTCTGTTACAGCAGAGTAATTGATACTGTTTTGCCCATTTTTATTAAAGCTCAGCTGTTTTGCCTTTGCAGTGGGTGAGAGACATTCAGTTTGAACCCTTCAAAAAGCTGACTCTGAGATGTTATACAGCCCTCTTCTCTCCTATCTCTGCGGTAGCTTCTTGTAATGAAACTGCTCTGGGAGGTTTGCTAGTGCTACTGTAAGTGGAAAACAGGAGAAAGTCCTGGAAAGCAACTGTGTTTTCCCACCATCATGGTTATCTGTAGCTGCAGTGTGATACTAATGCAGTTGTAGGTTCTCTCTTTGTGCCGGCCAGTTCTTGCAAAAAAGTGCTTCAGGCTGGAGGAGGGCAAGTAGGTGATTTTAAATGTCTTTGTACCTCACTGCTGATCTGTCCCCTTTGTAAGAGTAATATCTACGTGGTCTGCAGAAATGAAACTTGACTTGTAGTGGAAAATAAGACTGTATGAATGGAACCAATTGCTGAAGCCAGCTGAAATAGCGGTTAGACTTTATGTCGAATTGCATATGGTGGGTCTCTAAATCATTACTCTGTAGTGAGAAGACTATAAGAAAGCTTACTTTGTTGCAAGACTCACAGAAAAATGTGTGTTCTCTTGCACTTAGTTAACGATACAAATCTGCTGATGACTGGAAGTTTTTATTTGCTGTGGAAAGAACCTGCTTATGTTGCACTGAGTGTCATGGTTGAATAGAATGTAACAGGATTGTATATTACAGATGTAAATGATACTGGAACATGCATTATTGACACAGTTATTTACGGGAGCGAGTTAGCATTTCATGTGTGTTCTACTGTAAGGTGAGGTGAAAGGATTTTGATCCTAAGCTTAGCTTTTTACATTGCTGGACAAGGTAAGATGTTGTGATGGGTATTGGAAGAGTCTGGGATGCTGCTGGTTTAGTGGGCCCCGTTTGTGCAGCCGGTGGGGGACCAACTTTACTCCAGGACAGAAACTTCAGGCTTTTGGGTGTTTGAGATGTGATTTAGCTTTGTTTTTTCTAGCTGTGGCAGTCAGTCCCTGTATCTGGCTGGCTTTTTCAGTGTGGGAGACGTAATTGTTGCATTGGTTTTGCTTTTTTTGCTGTTTCTTCCCATGGGGAGGGAAAGGCATGTTCTCAAAAGAGCAGGTGTATGATTTCATAAACCTCAAGGATTCCTTCGTGGATGAAAGTGTTGTAAAATATCTGAAAGCTCTTTTCTCTCACATAAACTTCTCTGTTTAAAGAATATGTGGAATCATTTCTCATTAGAGGTGAAATAGATGAAATTGTAACAATGTTCTAACGTAATAGACTGTATGAGATGGATATTCAGGCCTTTTTAATTAAAACACTTTTTGAACTTGTTTTGAGCTGTGAAACAAGTCAGATTGAACTGTAGGGAAACAAGTAAACAAAAATACCCTACCAAAAAGGAAAGGGAATTTCCTACAATATACTGGGAAATGTGTGCTAGCGTCACACAGTATGTGTTTAAAGGGAATTGGCCCTTTGCTTTTTGGGGTAAGGTGATGTGAGAATTGGCATTGTGTAGTGTTGCTGTTAAGAACTCTGTAAATCATTAATGCAGTAAATGGTTTAGCTGTTTACTGTGGGAATAGTACTTACCTTCACAGGGAAATGTTCTTTAAATTAGATTGATTTGAATCTGTGCAATGTTATGGTGGAGCGAGGCAGAATAAATTCTCAGTTGATTCAGTTTTGCAAATAAATCCTGGATATAATTCTTGCTACATGATCGATCCACTAGGTATAATGGTTAGCATGCTGGCAGTCTGTTTTTTTTTAAATTGCTGTTGCTCACTGCTGTTCATGCAAGTTGCATCCCTGAGGGTTGTTATGATATGAATAGTGAGAGAGATCAGAAGTTGCATGGAAATTTTGGGAAGACTAGTAGCATTAATTAGCATGAAGGCCATATGCTTCTAGTCTGAGGGTCCTGTCCAGAGAATTGAAATGGCTCATCATGAGCAGAAGAGGGAAACAGTCTGAGGAACTACCAGGGGTGTTGAATTTTACAGTTTGCAAATCGTCTTGGCCTGACCTGCTGTGTGTTGTACAGCTTTTTCTTCTACCCAGATGCTCTGCATTGAGCATCAAGACTTGAATCCAGACAAGAGCATTTTGATCAGCAGGCTTGACAGTCTGCCACAGGCGGAGAGCTGGAACAGCTATTTAATCTGTGTTCATCCACCATGCTCTTGATGGTGGCAATATGAAAGTCACTTCTCTCTTGCCTCTGAGGCCTCCTGAGAACATGCATTCATGAACAACCAGGGTGTTGCACGCTCTCTTTTTCACCTATGAAGACAGCCATTTTAATTTGTACTTTTTGTGACCCTTTTCGAGGCTAAGTATTGCAACTTGCCGTCGCTGTGACTTTCAGAAGTGAGGCAACCTGCGCCACACAGCGGTACAGCCACTAAGGAGAAAGAGCAAAGATGTGTTTGAGCAGTTCTGTGTGTTCCCCAAAGTGAAGTCCTTTGATTTCTTTGAGGTCAGGATAAATCAGAGCTGTGTTAATCAAGAGACTAGAGCCTGTTCCTTTCTCCCAGTACATAGTATTTCCAGTAGTGCTGCTGGCCTGAGACTTGTGAGACACAATATCAAAACCTCTTTGTACTTTGCAGGACATGGTATATATAGGCAGTTTTATCCAGAAGCACTGGCAGTGGTGGTGGCTGTTAGAGAGGGGTAGTGGGAAAAAAAAAAAAATATCAGTATAGTTATCTGGCATACAGGGTTTGCTCTTCAGTGTTTGGAGGGAACAGCTGCTCAAGGCAATTGCTGTGTCTGTGTTGCCAAGCAGGGGGGTTACATCCTTCGTACAGCCCAGCAGAACTTGGGCAGTGGTAACTTTGATCTTTGTGAGGAAAAAAGTCCATATGAAAAGTAGTTCTGTTCATGTCTTGAAATACCTTGTTGTTTGACTTTGTGTCTTAATTTGAATATTTTGTATAAATTAGTGGGAAGGAGTAAAAAATATGTCTGTAGGGGAAGCCACTGTGCAGCACGAGCTTTCTTCATACCATGTTACTACTTGGCATGGGAGGGGGAAGCCCTGTTAAAATAGTTGAGTCTGCTAATAGATATCCCCAACTGCATCATTTAAGCAGTAAGTAAAATTGGGATAAAGAGAGGATAGTAGTAGTTAAATTTACCATAAAAGGTCTTCAAAGGTAATATGTACACCAGCATGTGAATCGTATCTGTGGTTTGGTGTCTTATTGGAGTAACTGTATGATTTTTTTTTTTTTTATGCGAAGCTTTGCTGTTGTAGTCCAAGGTGCAGCACTCTTGCTGTATTGTTTCATGTCCTTTCCCTTCGCAACACCACTGAAACACAGATGGGATGACTTAAGAAATAAATTTTAAGGTGTACGTAACTCAACTGGTTAATGGTCTATTCATAAATGCTCTGGAAATGATGAACAAGTGCTGTCCTAAAGGAGGATAGCTTTATCCAGAAGTGTTGAATCACTGTGGGAAGTGCAAAATGTAGCTCCAACTCAAGGAGAGAGCTGCCACCAGTGCCTCCCTTACTCAGGTGTGAGGTATGGGAACTGGAGGTGCTGGCTGGGCTCTCACCAGCAGATTCAAGCTGAATGGAAAGAGTTTGTCTAAATTCTTGCCTGATTGTTTATCCAATTTTGATATAATCTCAATTATTACATGAATTCCTGCTGTGCAAGCTGAGGGCTCTAGATTGTTGTGCTTCTTCCTGAAAAGACTAAGTGTTTTTTCCTTCATTTGGTCTATGATAATGTTATAGGGGGACTAATTTGACCCTAGAGGTACAAAAGGGCTGCAAAGTCTTCCTAGAATCTAGTTGGTTGTTTAGATAGTGAATAGTTTAGTTGCCTATATATGCTAATTTGCAAAACATCATAAGTGATGTTTCATCTGCCATTGTGTGTCCCAGAATCTTGAATGCTTTGTGGGGACGTCAGTTGATTGCAGCAAAAATAATCTGTCTTTGGCTTATATTTATGGCACTTGAGTTTATGAAATACGTTCCAAGACAGTATTATTGAAGATCTTTTCTAGAGGAAAAAAGTATTTAAAAAAACAAAACAAAAAAAAACAAAAAAAAAAAAAAAAAACAAACAAACAAACAAACAAAAAAAAAACCAAAAAAAACCACCAACCCAACCATACCCCAAAACCAACCAACCAAACCCCAAACCACCTCTCTTCAGTACAGTATATTGCAAGGTGAATCATCTGCTTGCAGTGTTTAGTTGTTTGCTGAGTTGAAGGACATGATATGTATTATGTGTGTGAGGAAATGAATCGGCAGAGACAATAAAATAAACTTGGCCAAGCTAGAGGGTCTGGGGCATCACATACCGTAACTCTGTACAGCATTTTGATGATCTCTCCCTGCCACCTCATCTTTCCTCCAAGGCTAAGCATCTCCTGCCGCTTTAGTTTTCCTCTCAAGTTTTTTTCTTCAGAAAGCTCTTCTCAATAGCTGCTATCAGCTCCTGCAATTATTTCATAAATGTAGACATATTTCTATATATACATATAGTAGTATACTAGAACTGGATAATACGCTACCTTGCAACTTGGAAATTTTTTTGTTTTAACTTTTCTTTCTTGTGGGAGTTATTTCAATTATCCAGTAATCTTACTGCAGCTGAAGTGAGGCAACTTTCTGTTATGGCACCGTAATCTGGCAAAGTGGTAAATAGGAACTTCATAACTATGGCTTCTTGCCCCACCAGGAGCAACTGCATTCAGTCTGGAGCTCGTTTGCTTCAGGCAATTAACAGTTGTGGAACAACATAATTTCAGAGCTGATAACTTACAATTTCACCTGACTTTGGTGTTTAGGATATTCTTCTCAATTTTAAGAGATTCCCCCATCAAAATCATTTTACATGCATATTAATATTCAAGAGGTAAACATTTCTTATATGTGTGCATGTCGTTTTTTCCTGTCTGTCCACAAATGATAGTGAGAACTACAGTTTAAACACCATTTTCTTTGTGTTTCTTCTTGTTCTTGTAACCGCTACTTTTCCTTCAGTGTCTTTATTCATAAAGCTAACTTTTAATTCCAAAATATTTTTAGGCAAGCTCTCAGATGCATCTTCTGGGATTTAAGATCTGTATACTGTGCTGCAAAAGAATCCCTTCTTAGCTATGGGGAGCAATTTTAACTTTTACAAAATTAGCCCATGTGGGGATGTTCTATCTGCTTCAGCAGTGTGCAGATCTGGGTAAAACCTGAGCGTAGAGCCCTTGGTAGCAAGAAAACCAAGAGGGGGGGTATATGTGCTGAGAACAGCTTACGGTTTGCTGGTTTGAGCGTGTCTAAGGGGTGTGATCCCTCACTCCATCTTTGTTCTGTCAGTGATAAATGATGGCTGCAGCTGTATCTTTGTGACACAGCTGCTAATTTCAAATCCTAGTATGATAGACACTGAAATTAACAGCATAAAGGTCTTAAGTCTGTTCCTTTCATTGCTTTCTGGTCTCTATTTGCTAATTGCAAACTTTAGTTAAAATAACTGACCAGCTTGACATGCAGGAAATTGATTCAGAACCTCAATCTTCTGCTGCCATGCACTGTTAACTTTGCTCTACGGCTCTTGCATTAGACAATCTCATCTCTAGGCTAGCAGCCATAGACCTGCTGAGAAGGGGAAAAGCACTGCGCAAGAAACCATTAATGCAGCGAAGGCAGAAATGGTCCTGTAAATACACCCCGCCCCCAATCAAATGATGGTTGCGTGTTCGTTTGCATCAAGAATTACACCTTCAGTGATGGGGGTCCCCGCCAAGAGGGAGAGAGAGGATGGTAATGCAGAGGCTTGGTTGTCAGCTGTATGGCTACTTGCATTTTTGGGGGATCACAAGGTAACTCGCCTATGTCTGGACAGACTCTTGGGCCGGGGGTGAGCTAGTGGTCATGGTCCCGGTGTTTATTAGTGATTTAGGACTTGGACTGAGGAGGAGCCGCAACGGTGTGCGACTGGGATCTCAGTAGCAACATCCTCTGGAATGCTGTGTCTGTTGTGCACAGGATCAGAGAAGGGAAAAGCAGCGGTTGAAGAATGATGGGAAATGGGAGAAATGGCTGCAACAGGGAAGACCTGTATAGCAAGTTCAGATGATTTTGTCAAATAGCAGTGGAACTAACTGTTGGTGCTTAAAGACGACATTGAGAGGGAAGGGTGATTTAAAAAGAAAAGTGGTGGAAAGCTAATGCACGTGGAACTAGATGTAGTTTAGGATGAAGCACTGTCCAAGATTGGGGTGTATTTAAAACTTTCTTCCATAGAAGAAAATATGCAGATGTTGTAAAACTCAAATAGGAAACAGTGAGGATTGAACAGACCCTGTTTAAACAGGGTGTGATGAAAGGGATGCTTGGACAGATGTGTCTTTAAGTCTAAGAAACAGGCTAAGGAACTTAAAATGGTACAGTTGCTGCAAGGAGTAACTGCTTGGGGAGCCTCACATGAGAAACAGCTCTTTACCTGAGAGACGCAGATGGTGTGATTCCTAATGGTGCTGCCAGAGCCCTTCTTACATTACCGTGATATAGTTACTTGTAGGAGTCAGAGCCAAGAATCCATAGCAGCTGGACTTGATATCCAAAAGGCGAACAGGAATGTAAGAAAGAGACAATTGAGAAAAGAAAAATGGCTGTTCTTAGAGTCATTCAGGGGTACTGGATGAAAATACAGATCAAGCAATCTTATGTCAATACTACGCAATCTGGTTTAAATGAGTAAGGACTAGAACTAGTTGATGTGTGGAAATGGAGCAAAATAAGGAAGAATCCAAGTGACTTTTGTTACTGGGAAGTGGAGGGTGTCCCTCCCTATGGCAGGAGGTTGGAACTAGATGATCTTTAAGATCCCTTCCAACCCAAACCATTCTATGATCAACTAGGGCTGTTAAAGACCCAAGGGGAATAAGAATAAATGTTCTTGCACTGCTAAAAGGTGATTATAAAATGTAAGAAATTAAAGTTAGAAATAGAGTCAACTTTGACCGTGCACGGAGATTACTAGCAGACCTGTGTTGCCTTGGAAGAAAGAAGTACTGGTATGGTGATGATCGCTAATCAAGAAAGAAAGATGAGAGCAAACTGTGAAGAGTGACAAAAGGGCCTTGGACTATTGAGTAGCTGGGTAAAAAAAAAAAGGCAGATGAGATTCAGTATAGATATATGTGGAGTGATGTACATAGGAATCCTAATTTTCATATGAAATCTGGGCTCTGAACTGACTGTTAGAATTCGGGAGTGAGATCTTTGTGTTAAAATAGGGAATTCTACGAACGTATCGGATTGGTGCTTGGCAGCTGTCAAAAAACCAACTGAAGGGTTGGGAATTATTAGAAAAGGAATAGAAAACAGAAGGGAACACTATATGACCGCATAAATCCATGCTCTGCCTGTGTATTTGCACAGCTATCATCCTTCCAATAGCAAGACGAGTAGCACTAGCAATGGAAGCAATTCAGAGATGGATGAAAGGCATCATCTGTATACAGAATGGTGCCTGTGCAGCACAATTAAATAGGCTATACTTGTCAGTCTGAAAAAGAAATGTGGGGGAGAGGAGGAAAGGAGTGTGCTAGAGGTCTGTGATGTTATGAGTGCCATAGAGAAGGTGAGAAGAGAATTGCTTTCTTTTCAGAGAGGACCTGGTGCGTGTCTGATGAAACTGAAAGGTTTAAAATAGCAGGAGGAGTTAATTGTCACACCCCACTCAGGTGTGCTGTGGGGCTCTGCCGTGAGGTGCAAAGAACTCGTACTTTCACGTACAGGTGAAAGCTGTGTTTAGCCACCTCAATGATTTTTCAATTTCTCCATTTGCTATTTCCCCTTTGTTCAGAGCACTTGTGCTGCAGGTTTTTGAAGCCTAGGGAACGCCAGGAAAACATTAATACGTGCTTGCCTTCGTCTTACTAACTTCCTTTGCCATCTGTTCTTGGTCACTGTTGCAGACTGGAAAAAAGGCTAGATAGATCTCTGGCATGATCTGATATCATTGCAAATCTCCAGATTTAAGTCAAATGTTCCACCCAAAAAATTACTTGCGTTTTAGTGTTACGTATAACTTTGGAAAGTGACACGTGAGAGTAACTCTTAACTCTGGTGCAAATGTGTCTAACGTTGCTTATTGTCAAGATTGGAGCTTAGAAAATTTAGAAGTAGTGCCTAATGGTATCCGTCATTGCTAAGAACAAGGTATCCCAGAGTTGAAGTTGTTATTTGGAGCCTTAAAAGAAGAAAATACAACTCAAAATACTGTAACCTGCCCACTGCATGCTGCCCCCCTCCCCCAGTATAGGGGGAATTGTAAAACAAACAATTGAAAAAAAACCCCAAACCCCTTGAGGTGAACAACTTGCTCTACTTTCCCCACTTTCTTTTCATGGCTTCCCTGACTTGCTTTCTCCTTCTGATACTTGGTCTTAAACATATTCCTCATCTGAAAGTAAGATTTAACTATTGGAAAGAAGAACCTGTAGAGGGCTTATAGTAGCTATAATTAAAATGAAAGGACCTAACCAACGAGTCCTTATTGAGACTAAAATTTGAGAGCTCTATTTGTGCTGGACACAAAGAAGAACTCTTGATGTCCAAATAGAGCATACTGGAAATTATTCATGGTTTGTGAAATTAAGAAGAGAAAAATACTTTTTTAGCATGAGGAATACTGTGATAAAACCATGTAAGTTAATAAAATAAACATGGAGATGAATTATGTATTATCACTCGGAAGATGTCTTACAGATTTCAGCAAGACAGGATACAGCAGAGGTGAATGGAGACTAAAATTCATTATTTTTAGTTCTCAGAGTTACGACAATGGAACTAGCTGACAGTAAAACTTTACTCAGGTCTGCTTGCATCATTGTCATTTAGATTGATTTATATGGCATCTAAGAATCTTGGGTTTTTTCCCCTGCTAGAAACAGTGACCTAAATAGCAGAAGTTTAATGAAGTTCTTTCTTTTCTTGAGAGAAACTATGCGGTAGCTGGTTCAGTCACTGCAGTAATTTTTCTTTCGGTGATTTTTGTATCAGCTCTGATTTCTCAGAAATTCCTTCTGAGTGAAACAGTTCATAAATGCTTCCTGTGTGGAGAGATAGCACACAAGTGGTCTCAAGGGAATTGCTGCTGGAAGCGTAGGCTTCACCGGTTCTCTGCTGGCCAGCCAGTGTTGATTGGCATCATTACCATTTTCCCAGGATAATTAGAGATGCACAGTAGGCAAAGACATATGTAGCTACCATCTGATACTGGCAGCAAGGCAACCGCAGTCTGTGTTTCGAATCGTCTTAGTTGTGTACTCATCTTAGTGAGTCACAAATGCTTTTTTTTATCTGCTGTACCAAAAGTAAAATGTGAGCGTGAAAGTGTTTGCCTTGGTACTCTTCACTGGATTTGGTTAATAACTTTTCCCTGTGATATTTTACAACTAATGTAATCAAGGAGGGCAGGAAAAGGTAGAAGGGAGGTGGTGGTGGTAGGAAGTTGCTCAGATTTCTTCAGGCCAAGCAGGGCGAAATGGCTTTTCAGTGGTATGCATTCCATAAGAGAGCTTCCCTTGTGAGGCTGGTGCATCGGTCCTCAGCAGGGTGCTGCAGTAAAGTCTCCTGTTTGCACTATAGTTTAAAAAATGATCCCACTTGGTTAGGAAAACAAAACAAAAAACAAGGTGGAAATGTGAATTAATGGTGAGCCAAGTTGACAGTAAAACACAATCTCCTAATTTTTTTTTCCTTGTACGTTGCAGCTGTTATACAAAGATACTGAAATCAAGTTTTGTGTGCATTTCTCAACTTCGTTGTGTGGTGTTGGAGAGTGGTTTTGCATTGATTGCTTAAAAACTTGGTAATCCATGAGGTTTCTACTTGAGATGCTGGCTTTAGATTCTAGTATTGTGTAAGAATTTTTATGGGCTTCCTGTGTCCCTTTGACAATGGCTTTTCTTTGGCTCAGAAGAACCCTGTTATGAAACCATGACTTGGCAGTTCTAAAATGTAGAAGATATATTTTTTTGGAAAAAAATCTTATCTTACGTTTCTCCATGAGAAGATGCATGTGAGTTTTGAATTTGTCCTTGCTTTCTGTGTTGAGCTGTAATGCTGTAAACTGTGGCAGAAGGAGACTACTCCTGCATACAGAAAAGACTTCTATGATGCCACATAACGTACGGTTTTGCCTAGTTAATAGTTAAGTAAACAGTGCTTGAATGCAAATGAGAATAATTTTAAAAACATGAGAGGCACTCTGAGTATGTAACTGTAATTAGCAGTAATATTTCAGAATATTTTCCTGAGGAACACCCTCCCTTTGGGTGGATTTCCTGGGGTTCTTGTTTGGCATAGTTAATCTTCATAAGCTGATGGAAGGAAAGATGGCTGAAACGAGTAGCAAACAGTATGTTTGCTTCCCAAAACCCCTTGAAATGTTGTAGTACTACTAGCTTGGCTAATTTAACGAAATGTCGGTGGGAAGTCCTCCAGGGACAGTTAACTCCATAGTAACAGTATCAAGTTTTGTAATTTTTTCTCAAACTCCCCTAATTAAAACAGCAGGGGATCTCATGAAAATTCTTTTAAAATTTTGTTCTCGTAACTGACCTTCTATATTTGGAATGTTTAAAAAGGAAAAAAAAAAGAGCAAGATGCTTAAATTAATATCTTATTACTGTTGGGAAGGAAGAGTACAATTATGCCATGCTTTCTTTTCCCAAATCATCCTTTTACTCTGCGGTGCTGCTCACTTCCCCTGTAGCAATTGGCACTTCTGTGGAATTAAAAAAAAA
>VXBL01001724.1:1105941-1169149 GCA_013400195.1 Aramus guarauna
TTTTTTTGGCATCTGCATCAAAACCAGCAGATGATTGCTACCAAATGCATTGAGGGCTTCAAGCAGTTTTATATGTATTTAGCTTTATGGTCATCAATTGTCAGTGTGGTGAATGACTGTCCAAGACAGTAAAAGGACACATCAAGAGACAAGGAAGTTGAGAAAGACGACTGATTGGAAGTCTTTTTCTGTATTAGTATGCAAAAGAGAATTGGCAGTTGCTGGAACTTGTTAACAAAGAACGATTATTTTCATTGAGCTTCTAAATTTAAATTTCAAGAGAGCTTTCCTCAAAATAAGGACCAAATTAGCCTTCATTACTGATGGTAAATTTAGTAACTTTACAACATCTAAATTGAATATTCCAAATAAGCCCTCATGCTCAAGATAGGGCTTCTAGACATACGGGGGCTTGTGAACACAAGGAGATCTGCTTGGCATTTGATAGCAGACACTTCTAGTGTGATAGCAGTTACAATTGAGAACATTCCTCTGCTTCGTGTTTCCAGTGCAACTTTTTCCACCTGGACACAGTGAGGACGTTTAGGAGTCCTGTACTCCAGCTTTAAAGCAGAATTGTTTTCAAAATTTGAGCACAGTTGAGATGATCAGCATGTATTTAATATAAGGAAATTTGAACCACCTAAAAATAGCCAATAGTTTCAGAGAAGAAATTCATCTGTATCTACTGTGTCTCCTTATTAGTCCTCCAGGAAGACCAATTAGAGTCCAGGAGAGCTTCATCTGTGGCTTTGGCCTGAAAAATACAAAGGCGGCATGTGCTACCTATTTCTCATCATCTTTCAGGGTCTGTTCTGTGTGCTTTGTTAGAATATTAAGGATGCTTTGACATTGCGGAAGTCAGTAGAAAACTGCAGAAATACATTTTGCAAAAATTAAGTGAAGGATTTTGTTGGAACTGATGTAATTTGACATACTCATTTACAAGAAAAAGTTGAGGTTGATTTTTTCCTTGTAAGTCAACCCATAGATCCATGCTGCTGTTAAATGGTCTCTATCTTCTGGACTCTTATTTCATACAGAAGGTATTTGAAATAACCAGTTGCGTTGGGTTTGCATGGCAAGGTTTTGGTAGCGGGGGGGCTACAGGGGTGGCTTCTGTGAGAAGCTGCTAGAAGCTTCCCCTGTGTCTGACAGAGCCAATGCCAGCCAGCTCCAAGATGGACCCNGACTGTAGCCCGTGGGAAGGACTCATGCTGGAGAAGTTCGTGAAGGACTGTCTCCCGTGAGAGGGACTCCATGCTGGAGCAGGGGACCGCTGAGAGGAGTCCTCCCCCGAGGATGAAGAAGCGGCAGAAACAGCATGTGATCAACTGACCGTAACCCCCGTTCCCCGTCCCCCTGTGCCGCCGCGGGGGGGAGAAGGTTTGAAGCTGGGAGTGAAGTTGAGCCGGGGAAGATGGGAGGGGTGGGGGGAGGTGTTTTAAGATTTGATTTTATTTCTCATTCCTCTGCTCTGTTCTGTTTGGGAGTAAATTAGGTGAATTTCCTCTCTCTAAGTTCAGTCTGTTTTGCTCGTGATGATAATAAGTGAGTGATCTCTCCCTGTCCTTATCTCGACTCACAAAGCTTTTTGTTATACTTTTTCTCCCCTGTCTAGTGAACGAGGGGAGTGATAGAGCGGCTCTGGTGGGCACCTGGCCCGCAGCCAGGGTCAGCCCACCACAGGAGTGAGAGGTTCTAACCCTGCTTTGGCATCTTCGTAACAGTAAAGATATTTGTGAAATGTTTGATGATAGTATGGACGAACCTGAAGTCCTTATCTTACGTATGTTGCCACTGAGATGACAGTCTCACTTGGGACTTCCAGAGAGACTTCCCTCATTCACTGCTGCTGGTGTGCGATTTCTTCCTTTTTGAGTAAATATTGGATATTCAAGATAAGCCTGTTAAGGGTTTACACTGGTCCACCTCCTTTTGCATTTATCTTTGGGATCTCTTGCCAAGGTCAAGTGCAATAACTTTACAAGTGGATGCAGTCAGAGGCTCTAACAAAATTTAACCCTTGGTCAGAACACCATGTGCCTGTGGAGTAGTGCGTTAACATCTATCCGACAACAGAACATTCCTCAGGGCTCTGAAACGTGCTGGCAGATCACCCATTCTCAAGCTGTTTCTTAGCCACTGTTAGTCAGTAAAGGATGTAAATTTAAGCTGATCTGATCAGAGTATTTTTCTTGCCAATGTGCTGGCAGGAAAAGAAGTTGTAGAGCACCACAGGATACGATACCAAGGTATCTTGCCTGATGCCAAGATCTCTGGCAGAATTGAGCTAGATTAATCAAGGTATCTCCTATGTGACCGCAGCATTCCTTGGACTTGGAGGGTTTCTGAGCTGACTACAGCATTCCTTGGACTTGGAGGGTTTCTGAGCTGACCTTCAGAAATGCTGCTTTTCTAGCCAGATCCCAAGTCATCTTTGGGCACAGATGCTCCCTGGCTGCCTTCAGTAGAAGAGTGCTGTTCAGCACCCCTTCCAAGGGTTTGAATTTTCAGTGGCATGGACAATGAAGCTCATTTATTTTTTTTTTTTTATATAATCTTGTAGCTGGATAAAACCACAAATAGTTTTACAGAATGAGAAGTGTTTCCTTCTGTCGTACCTTTATAGCATTCTTGGGAGCTCAGAGAAGGCTTGCCTCACAGTTCTTTGATGTTCTTTTTCCACATGTAGACTTTTCTCCCTTTTTGCTCTGTATTTAGAATTTTACAAGGTTGGAGTCTGAAGGTACTATGAATAATTAGCACTAGAAGGCAGGCCCAATCAGCTTTAATATTTATAAATTGAGATTACTTCTGATCTTCTGTAGATTTGGGAAGATTGGTTGAAGAAAAATAAGTTCATTTTTTATGGTTATGCTACCATTTAACACAAATGAGTCCATCAAAGTAACAGCTGAAGTGGTAGTTGTGTCCAAACTACAGTTGGTCTGTTAATATTGCAAGGTGCTGGTAGCATCAGACTGAGGCTTTGGGTCAGAAAAACAGGATGATGGTGTCCTCACTAATTTGTATCTTGTGCTGCTAGACTCAAGTTTAGTCAAACTAATATAGCTTAGAGTTGTTGTTTCCTCCCAGCCTGGTGTCCGGATTCAGGCCAGTACGCTAATCTTCCTTGGTTCCATGACCCAAGACCTTCTCCCGTAACTATTTTGCTTAATAAGTGTGTTTCCAGATGATATTCTGGTTCTGATTTTTGGGAGCAGATGGCAAGTCAGAGATTAGCTGATTATTCCTACGCTGAGAGTTTGACTGGAGGGACTTTAGCACATCCTACCAAGTTACTACCACTTATCTGAATAGAGCAAATGGCCCTTCTAACTCAGGAGAATATCTGCCATTGATAAAAGTTCATTACTTTCTGAAGAGTGCCGCAAATAAAGGAATCTGAATTTCAGCAAAATTTTTCCTTTCTTTAGTAGTCTGAATGAGAAATTTGCACTGAGAAACCCAGTTCTGTCACTTCGTGGATACTGAGCTCTTCACTGCTCTGTGCTCTGCTGAGGTTGGGCAAATGATGGAGGATTCTCTTATAAAGTGCTTTAAGTTCTATTGATGTAAGAGGCTGTGTTGAGAGTTTGATGAAATCGTTACGGTTCCCAAAACACACCTCTTGGGAGATGCGGTAAGTTATGTTCCAGAATAGGTGATTGGCACTGAGATCTGTTGTCAGGCTGAGTGGAAGTTTGGAGTCATGCTCTGCACAGAAAATTGAAGGGGAAAAACTCTTATTGATACTATTGATCTTGTGAAATGGTCTGCTATGCTATTATATTAGGAAGAATATAAACATCATATTTTGGTACTGAGTATGTTCCGAGCCATACCACTTGACATGATAAATTACTAAGCTCAAACTAATTTTTAAACTTGGTCTCTGAGGTGGATTGAATTACTGGTGGTAACTAAAGTCTGTTGGGAAGCTGGGGTCAGAGTTTAGGACTTGTGATTCTCAAAATCCTTTCAGGTTAGTGTCCATGTTAAGCTTCTGATAGATTTGTTTAGGGGCCCTGAGGGGTAGAGTGTGGTTTTAAGCAAATTAAAGTTCACTAATCACCTGTCATTGCTGTTCAGTGGCTGAGAAGGTCCCATATGCTCCATGTGCTGTCAGCATACTTGAGGATGGCACGAGATCTCCCGAATGAGGGAAACCTGTTCAGGAGTCTTATAAGGAATTACTATTAGGATGTAATCAAAGATTAACTTTGTGCCCTACGTTGTCACTGAAATCTGAAGGAAACTTAGCAGAGAACTGAATGCTCTGTAATGAGGGTGTGAAGTTCTCTGTGTCTGTGAACTTGCCTGGACGTGAGTGTGTCTTTCAAACTATTTCTGTTCTCATGGTTCACTTTTTTCTTTTGATGAAAGTATTTCTTGGTTTTGCTAGTGTTTTCAAAGATCCAAAATCTGTACTGTAATTTATAACGTGTTTCTCAATATGGACGCTGCTGACATGCATAGTGAATTGTCATGAAATATTGAACCGTTGAACTTAATTTTGATTGAATGGTTGTAAATAATAATATACCAGGGTTACATCTGCCTTGCAGATATTGAGATGCAGGTTATTCCACACTGATAGTTTTGAATTTCCTAAGACCATAGAAGATGCTTATTTATAAAGCGCTGAGAGTATTTAAAGGACTTCAGACTAAAAAATCAACTTTCTATTAATTTAGCTACAGCCATTGATCTTATCAAAGCTGAGACTATTAAAGATGTTGATGGTTAGAGGGAAGAAATTTGTTTGCTCTGAGGCAATGAGCAGTCTGTTGCTTGCTTTATTGCAGGATTCAAACACCGTAAATTCTAACTGATGTGTTGAGTGTTCCTACTGCTATATCTTTCAGAAGGCTGTTTATGTTGAAAGTCCAAAAATATGAGAAATATAATTACAATCCTTCTGTTGAACTGGAGAAAGAACATATGTACCTGCATGGATCTGGGGTGTAATGAGGATCTGAGGAACTCTCCTGTTGTGCTTTGGCATCCTATTTTGCTGTAACAAATTATGGGGGGGGGGGGGTGTTTGTTTGTCTTTTGGGTTTTTTTTGTTTTTTTTAAATGTGTACCTGATCAGCAAGAACCTGGTCCTTTGTGGGACATCTTAGGGACATAAGCTCCTAAGGACTAGGCTTTTTTTATGGCATCCATTGCAAATACCTTGCACTTTGATATTACATTTTAACTGATAATAAATTAATTACATTAGAGCTGCCATGACTTGAAGAAAATAAACCGGGCGTTCTTTTGAGACCCTTCACAGCCCGTACACCTCTTACAATGTCTTGTGCTGTAAACGGGGCCTGCCTCTGGGTGGTTTATGGTACTGCTCTTCATCCTCAGTGAAAGCCCTTTCTGCCCCACAGTCTTTGGAAAAAGTCTCCCCGTAAATATCCATGAAAGGTCTCTTGGTTTAAATGTCCCTTTTTGAAGCGTTCTCCTTTGGTCTATCACCTGCAGGAAGACTACAATATAAGTAGTACAGGTGGGAACTCATTTGTTTTTCTTCTCGCTTGGCTTATCAAATGCTGATCAGCTTGTACTTGCATTTTTATGCTATTAGTTCTTTACCTTCAAAGCCAGGGGCTTTCATCTAAATTTTCACTTTATGCTCTTCATTCTGCCTGCTCCTCTCACTTCTTCAAATATGATTTTTTTTCTTTCACACTTGAAAACTTGTAACTGTATAAATTTCACATAATTTCAAGGTCTGTTTCATTGCATATGTGTAACTTTAATGGGGGGAAAAAAGCGATCTTAAACTAGGATTTAAAAAGTACTTTATATTTGGCCCACATGGAATCTAAAATGTCTTAAGCATTTTCTATCTTGAAAATACATCTGTTGGTGGAACCTATTCTTCTTACCTGTAGTCATTTGAAACTAAGTTGGAAAAAAACTTAGGTCTGAAACTTCTCTGAACTGATAATAAAATATTTTTCTTTTGAACTTAGTGATCCACATACTTTGCCTCTTCTTGAAAAACAGGGTTTTTTCCATTGATATCTATGTAGACAATCTTATTTTTTGAGGTATTACCTGATGGAAGCTCATAAGAAAGGAAATGGAGATACCTGAGAGTTGAACCTGGATTCCAAGAATTGCAATTAAGTACTGGCAGAAATACCAAAAGTAACCCCATTTTTCTAGTGGGTATTTTGGACTTCATGTTCTAAACTTGGCACTGACTGTTAAAAGCTGTAACACCTTATTATTTTGAAAAATTGTCTGAGAACACTTGGGAATAATACCATTAGAAGGTTGTCAAGTGAATAATCAAATTACTGCATTGCTCAGTTGATGATAGACTTTTTTTGCCTGTAGTCATAGTTCCGTGAACTAGCTCATGAGATGCTTTATGCTCCTCTGCTAAAAGTTTGGGGCTTTTTTTTGTTGAATGTACTAGTTAATAAAATCTTTCAAATCTCTAAAGAGTGGTGAATGTCAGTAGAATGTGAAGGAGCCTGTCCCTTTCTGTTCTTTCTAAGTGACAGTTGTTTTTCTTGCAGAAGATTTCTGTTGTCTTTTCTTCTTTAATACAAATTATTATTATTCCAGTAATTTATTGAAGTAGACAAAGCTGGACTCCCCTAGCTGCATGTGCTCTTAATCTTAAAAATAAAAAAATATAAAAAAATCAGTAAGGAAATCAATGAAATAGCAATATGAAAGAAGACAGGAAAATAAGAAAAATGCTTTTTTCATGCATGTTAATATGGCTTTTGTCATGTGCTTCTTGGATTATATGTGCTGTGTTGCCAAAATAAAGGCGCACTCTCCATGCAAAGGCAAAGATTGATGATGAAGCGCAATACTTCTTGTTTTAAAGTACTATTATAGGAAGGAAATGAGGAAAAAAAATAATGAAGTGCTTTACATTCTGCTAGTTCATTTAAGTACCATTTTCTTCCATGTAATTGCTATGGACAGCCATATGAAAATGACCATATTGTGTTTATAGCCTCTCCTTAAAAATGTCATTCCCTTCTCTTTCTTTTTTTTCCCTTCTTTTTAAAGAAGAACATTTGGCTTCTTAAAAGCTTGGGTATTTGATATTCATTATTTCTTCCTTTTACTCATGGGATAAATTAGACAAATTGCAGTAGTTTGAGAGATTGAAACTGCCTATAATCAGGACAAACAAACTAGTGTGTAGTAAAAGAGCATTGTCAGCTCTAGCTTTTTGTAGTGTCGGGTATCTCCTACTTTTTTATTCATGTATTTCCTTTATTTTCTTTTTTGTGGCAATGGCGTGGGTTTCTTCTGTTAATTAATACCATTTGGGTAATGGTATCTTCATTCATGGGGACTCTTGGCTAAAGGCACTGGCAAAAGCAGATCCTACACAATTTTTCCCAGCCACCTTCCCAAATTAAAATGAAAACCAACCAAAAGAAAATCCCCAGACCTTTGGTTTTCATAAGTAACTTAATTAACCATGTCTCTCTTAGGCAATTTTTTTTTGTGCCTAAACAACAACTAACTCCCTAGAAATTAAGGCACAGAATTAACTAATGAGGTTTTCTTGTTGAACTGTTGAACCTCAGTAAACATTTGTACCAAACTAGATCTCAGGTCCTTCTCCAGGTTTTTGTGGTGGGTGGTTGGGGTTTCTTCCTCATTTTACTTTGATCCTGAACTCATCCTTTTCCATATGTGATGGTGGTCTCTAATTTTGAACTTTGATTTCTTTAACTTATTTGGGTTGTATTTTTAGGCTATTTGTTTAGGATTATTTTTTTTTCTCCCCTGCTAGCTTCTGTCAGGAAGAAGCAGCACAGTCACTTGACAGTAGCTCCGTACATGCTGTTGGCTGAGGTTAGTCTTCGTACAGCACCCGTCTCAAGTGTACGTCAGCAGATAATTAAGTACAAAACTAGAAATACCAATGGGCTCCCGAGTTGGCTGGTTTGCTTTGGGATTAGGGTCCTTATAGCCTCTGCATCTGGTAGAGCCTTGTTATCCCAGCGAGAGTCTTGGCGCTTTCAGTGGGATTCTTTCTCTGACATGACAGAACTGGATTTTTTTGTGTTGTGTCTTCTCTTGCACTTAGTATTCAGGAGTTTGTTGTTGTTCAGGCCTTTTAGTTTGTCTTTTGTGGTCTCTGTTCTTGTGCACAAGAACATAAAAATAGATATAAATCATGAGCCCCTTTGAAGTAAGTACCAGACTTACTACTTCACCAAGAGAAGTGATTAGCTTTTGTATGGAGTAGAGAGATTTGTTTTCTTGGCTTTTTCAGAATTAAGAGTTTCTTATCTCACAGCTGACAGGGTAGAGTACAAGCTATAGCCTTTCTGGGAGAAAGGTCAGAATCTGGATTATTCGAGGGTTTTTTTTGTATGGTGGTGGGGTTTTGGGGTTGTTGGGGTTTTTTTTGTTGTTGTATTCTTAAGGGCTGAAGTTTTGAACCTCCCTTTTATCAACAGACATAATGTTAGTGATTTTTTTTTTTAATCTTCTAATGCTTCAGTGAAGATGAAATCATATATCCCATCTGTTTTATGTGATATTCTGCAAAAATAAGAGAAAATAACAGGTGGTAATTTCCTGTAGTTTCTGCAGTCTTTACAGCAAATTACAAGGACTACAAGGGATAGAGGGAACTTCCACCCTAAATTCTGTGTGCAGTTCATAGTCCTGATCTAACATCGTGTTTTAAGAGTGATACTGCCTTATGACTGTAAACTCTTGGCATTCAAATTTTTGAAGAATAAGCAGCAGGAACTCCAAAGCAATGACAGAGCAAGAATACACAGTTAAAACTTTCTACAGTAGAGAGATGTGATCTTCCCATAATGACGGATGAAGGCTGCTCAGAGATTGACAGATGCTGTCACTTGAGTCCAAGGTGATAAACAAATAATCTCCGACAGGTTGTTGATGTTCATTGACATTGATGGTGCTTGCTTTTGCTGTCTTTTGAGTTAGAAACTTGCAGACTTTTCTTTCCCTAAATGTTTTGCACAGGAGACCTTGTGGAAGAAATTTAAGGAGTTGGGTTGGTTTTGGCCTCTTTGGGAGACGTCTTTGATGTGGTGTCTGTGCCTTCAGAAGCCCCAAGTCCCTCCCTGCCTCTCCTCCAGGATTGCAGTCATCCTCATGAGCACTCAGAGAGGTGAAAGAGTTCTCTGGTATAAGGTGCTCACTTTTGGAGTGCTTTTTGTCTGTTGAGGATGGGGAGGGGAGAATGTATTGCTTTCCATCTCTCTTTTGGAAGACTCCCAACCTTCTGGGGAGAGGAACTGAACAGGAGGAGACTGAAGTTAATTTCAATTTTGTTACTTGTGCCCTTGGTTTCTCCACTTCCTTACCCATCCATCTGATGTTTGACTGGAATTTGCTTTGGAAGATTGCAGGGTGAACTGCGTTATTTCTTGGAAGAACTGTAAAATAACACGTATTTGTAGCGGTGTTTGTAACGGAAATGTCAAGTTTCATAAGAAGCGGCTCATTTGGATAGATGGTAATAAAACATTCCTAATATATCAGTTTTTCTATTTGGTCATAGCTTTTTAGCAGAAACAAGGGGAAAGTGAAGAGCAAAAGTTTCAGCAGTGACTTGTAATTGTAGGTGATTCCTAGGGTGTTCAGTAAAAAGAGGTGACTTTCTGAAGACTTTCAGACAGCAAAATCACTTGGTCCATTCCGGAAATCTTGATAAATAAATATTTGTGGCTGTTGTGAGTTTACTTCCCAGGGACTTGTGTCTCACATTTTTTGTGTGTGGGACCTGGTACACTTAATCTCCTGGAGCAAAATAAGATGAGAGGGTATTTCTTGAAATGCAAAAGGTGGAACGGTTACTTTTAAGTTTTCTTTATGGTTTTGTGGTATTTCTTAAAAGTACTTAGCTTGATCATCGTGACCAGTGCTGGTTTTTCAAGGATGCTGGAGCAGCAAATAGCTTGAATTTTGTTCTTATTTAATGTAAGGATCTATGTCATGTATAGCTATCCAAAAGATGATCAGCAGTAGTTTTGCTTAGAGTAAAATTCTAGATGACAGTTCAAATACTAATACTTTGTTCTTGTAACTTATTTGAAGGTGTGAGGACAATACAGTTTAGCCCTGCTACTTCTGTTTAGACAGTCAGAGACATATTACTCTATTGCTTAGCCTTCTAGGATGCTGAATGGTCACATCTGTTCGTGGCAACTTTAGAGTTAAAGGCTTGGTTTTTATTTTTTGAACCACTTCTTGTAGAATAAACATCTCATATTATTAGAGTGGGTACCGAGAAGGTATGCTGAAGGTAGGACTTACTACAGCCAAGCAAGTTACCTGGTGTGCAGCTTGTGACTTCTCTTCGTGACAAGTCTAACACTGCATAATGATTTTGCATCGCTTAAGTGCCTTCCTCTGCAGGGTAGTTTTACAAAGGTGGAAAACCAAAGTGCTTTTCCCCAAAACTCAACAAACCCCCCCACAAAACCACCAAACCGCACACAGAAAAAATGCACCTCGTTTACAGAACGAAAAGCGTTCCTACAACAGTTTTATTTCTGTAGATGGTAATAAAAACAGAAAATAATATTTGAAGAAAATGGTAGTAAACGACAAGTATTAAAAAAAGCTATGGGAACATCAACCCAGTAGTAAATAAGAGGTATGAAAACAGGGTTGAATGTGCTATCAATATGAAATCTAACTCTAAGTTGCAAAGCAGAGTAAATGATGTGTGTTGGTAAACATAAAATGGATGATAGTCTAGATATATGAAATCTGATTCCTAGTGTAATTAATTCTTATACTGCTAAATTGCCAAAGAAGTTGGATTTTAGTGAAATTGTCAGTACCATGTGGTGGAGAGAGCAAGTTTGTTTCTGTGCGTTGTTGTGAAGGACCTCTTCAGCCCTTTAGCTTGGAGATGAAATGATGAAACATGATTTTTCATACTGAATAAGCAGGTTTTTTGGTTTTTTTTTTTGGCCCTGAGGGGTTTTAAACTTCTGGGTGGTTTGTTTTTGTTTTTTTAACACAAAAAAACCCACCCAACCCACCATAAACAAACAACCCCCCTCACAAAACCCCACAGTAAAAATGCTGCTATGATATTTGTTGCTGCTGTTCCCTATTGTCTTTGTAACCCACTTCTTATATTGCAGCGTTAGCTTTGTTTAGCCAAAAAAAAAGAAGGGAAAGGAACTCTGGGAAAACAGCATGGATTCAATTGGCACACTGTGTGCATAGAGCTGAGCAAGTCAGCTCAACAAGAAGTGGCATAGAATCTTCTAAAACCAGGATGTGATCCTAATGGGAGATGTAAAATTACTATTTTTGAGATTATTTTTTTTCGCTGCTTCCATTATCAGACTAGTCTGCTATGAGTGTTGCCTTTTTTTGCAGCTCCGTTATCTCAAATAGCTGGGTGAATCAGTGCGGTGTATTAGGAGGAGCGTAACGGTAAGAGTTAAAAACAGCCTTCTGGTTGCCCTGCCTTATCGATGGAAGATGACAGTGTGCCAGTTGTACCTTTCTTCTTGATGCAGGGGATTACTATTCCAGCTTTACTTAGAATGACATCTTCCTTTATTAGGGTAAAGTTTGATCCCATTGCAATGCAAATGTCTAAACCTGAAGGAGAACTGGAAGGAAAGTAATTCTCACCTGAAGAGGCTACCTAACCTTGGGAGTTAACTGAACCGCTCTTAACCATGGTTCTGTCTGTCACAAAGAGACCAGAGGCAAAAACAAATGTGAGCTTATGCAGTGTTTTTTCATCTACTGGCTAACGAGAGCAGAAAGAAAAAGGGTGGGGGTGGGAGGAAGCAGCAGTCTTTCTATGGGAGGACTACACAGAATTTTTGCTCACAAGTCATCCCTTGTCTTACAGACTCTGCTTACTGTATTGTGTGTTACTTAAACTGTTCTCTGGGTACGCAAGTGTGTGCTCTCCAAAGCAGCTGCATGGAAATCTCTTTAAAATTAAGAATCCTGAAGTAATGTGTTTTGAGGCTCTGCATGCCTCTGGCTCTTTCAGGAAAAAGTGGAATCATGTTTTGTGCTTAGGCAAAGTTAAGTAGGACTAAAAGAAATATCAGAATTATATACAACATTTTTCTTCCTCAGTGTTCCCCAGCACCTTTTCAGTCTAGCTCTTCTGCTGACTGTCACTAAATCCTTAGGATGGCGATTCAGTACCACCCCATTTAATCCTTCTTTCAGAGATGAAATGGCAATGAATAAGCACTAGTACAATGGACCTGGCAGAGCCTGAGCTGCCCCAGTATCAGTGATGGCATGTGGGCTTTGATAAAGGGTTCTTGGTCCTGCAGTCTCTACAGCCAGTGCCGCCAGTGGCCGGGTTTGTAAGGGTGGCCCACAGAGGGGCAGGTCCTGAGCTGACAACAGGCACAAAGGCAAAATTGAGATGCTGTACTTACTCTTGGGCTGTTTCTTAAAGGACACCATTTGCTTTCACAGCAAAATTCCTTACAGATGCACCCTGGTTTAGGTCTCCAAATTTCATATTAAATATGGATGTCAGCTCACCACCGGAGGAAAGAAACAGTTCTCTGCACATCGGTACCATCTCTTCATCATCTTGCTGTACCTGAACACAAAGGATAATGAGTGATCCCTTTGCTTATCTGCAGAAAAAAAAAAAACACGTTGTCTGATTTCTGCTTGAGTTTGCTTGCAGAGCTTATAAAAATATCAAATACAGTATTTTTGAAGTTACTATAAACCAGACGTTGCTTTATAACAATTGATTGTGGGTTTTTTCCAAACATACCACACAAAAATCCCAAACCCAAAAACTTTCCATCTGCTATGCTGTCACCTTTGTGACTAGAGTTCTCAGTTGTTATGAAACAACCTTCCATGCACATCCAAAAGAATCAAAGTGTGATGATTGAATATGTAAGCACAGCGGCAGTTGCTGTATAGGCAAAAGGCAAATAGAAGGCACAACTGAAAGCAGCTTTTCCCAGTGCCTGCAGTGCACTTGGCTTACTGTGTCTGGAAATAAATATCTGAATATGTATACATACATGTATACATATATAAAACTTAGAGAGTAGCCAGAGTTTCCCAGCTTCAAAAGCCTTCCTGTTTTCTCACCTGTGAGGAGGAGCTGTAGCTTGGCAGCTCTGCTGCGAACGTGTTCTGTTTCGTGTTGTGCTGTGCTGGAGCTCTGGCTGGCGTGAAGGTCAGATGGTGCCTGAAAACCCTGTGCCTGCCACAGTTTGTTACTATTCTTACGATTTTTCATGTTAATAGCAGCTATGCCAAAAGATGGCCTTTTATCGTGGTGTTCTTGCTGCTCTCCTGCGTTGAATTTTCAAAACCTATACGTCTAGGCACTTAAGCCAACGTTGCATAGGAGCTACTTGGATGCCATGTACATGAATAGTTAGACAGCAAGCATGCTTCAAAACTCCTAAAGCAGGAGGTGAGCGACCCAGCAGTGGTTTTCACCAGCTTATGTCAATCAATTTGCAGCTCGGCGGTTTCCTCCTGCAGCTCTGTTGTTCTTGCGATGAATTTATAAGGCTGATTTTTCCTTTATTGTCACTTAAGTTCTTCAGCTTTTGGCTTGATTTAATCAGACCCATCAGCTTACTTCCAAAACTACCCAAGCATCCCAGTGGAGTGCCATGTACAGGCATGTTAAATCCATTTTTCATTTAATTCTATCATGCATGATTGTAAGTATGATGAAGTTTGTGTTATCATAGTGTATTAATGGCACTGCTGTTATCCCACTACATTCCTTTTAATATTTTTCCTATTACAGCCTCCAGCTGGTTCTACCAGGGATTGCATCACGTGAAGTACAGGAAAGAAAGAAGTGCATTTTTTCTGTGAGATATTAATGGTCTGCACTAAAAAGTTGTCTCTTCAGAGGAATTTTCTTTTATTATAATAAAAAGAGTCTTATTATAATTTCAACTGATTTAAGTGTAGTCTTTGACAGTTTTTAATTGGATTACTGAAGACTGACTTGTACATGTAATGGTTCAATCCGTCTCTCTGCAGTTGTTGCATCCCTTAGCACAGAAGAGGAGACATAAATATAACAATACTGGGCACTTATCCATGGGTATTGTCATAAAAGAAGCTTAAAATTTAAAACAATAAATATGAAACAATCAAATCCAGGCTTGACAAATTAGTCTCAAATTAGTTAAAGAATTGATGTGGCATTGGGATTCTAGTTCTTGTTGTGCATAGTGAGCGTTAGCTATGTCTGAATAAATAATACAGCTCTGCTAACTTCAGTGTTGGTGCTTTGCACCAGCTTAATTGAGAGGAAAAAAAAATAGTAATTTTGGCAATAGATTTCACCAGTGAAAGCTAGGCATATCAGTCATTGCTAAAAAGTGTGATTGGGATCCTTGTTCTACCTTCAATTGCTCAACTTAATTTTTATTTTCCTTTGGGCATCATTTGAGTACTTAATTTATCTCCAGGACTCCACTCGCAAATGACTCCCTGTAGGCTTTTTATATTCTTTTTAGAAAGTCCCAGGGACCAAAAGAGTGCTCTGGGGTTGAGACTGACTGCCTTACTGCTGCCTTTGCCTGGGGAGAAGCTCTCTAGGAGAAGCCTAATCTTTTAAAGCTCCCAGTTGAGTGAGAGTGTGGTTCCCTCCTCTTTCCTCCAGTAATTAAATTTCTAGCTTCACAACATCCAGAAAGATACAGAATATATGGAGTCCTTGAACGGGGTAACAGTTTGTTATTTGTGACTTGAGTTCATAGATCTTACTCTTATTGGGCATATTCATCACACCAAATCAAAAGAATTTATCAAATGTATGAACAGTAAGTGGTACCTTAAGGCAAAGTTCTGCTCTCTTACTGGGAGAATAGGAGAGGGGAGAGCTGAGAGATACTGCTGCGACCAACACGGACACCTGTGTGCTTGCTGCATTTAAGTAAGTGAGCCTGTATTTAGTCTGTAATGACTTAGTTGCTGTGCACCCCCCACTTCAAAAGGTTTTCTGCTCTGTCAGGTAACGGCACTCAATCTTTCCTTTTGAATGGTCTTCTGTATTTGTTTAATTTTTTAAGGCATCTAAGAATCAGGGTAGATCTCTGCTCAGCTTGTCGTTCGGCAAAATACACCCTGCTCACTTGAGCCCAGCAGTAGTAGTAAGCCAGACTGTTCACTTTGCTACCTGGTGGTTTTCTATACTTTTTGCGTGTGTGTTATCTCTAAATGTCATCACTGATAGCTTTGTGTTTTCTCCACAGAGTTGAGGACAGAGGAGGGGTTACGGCAAGGTGGGAAACTGGTTCCCTGGAATGATTTGTGTATCTTTATCATCCTCCTTTACAGCTGCATGTTGAGGCCTGTCATAGTTTTTAATCCATTTATTATGTTGTTGCAGTGCTTTTGTTTTCTAATCAAGATGGCCTGAGGTGCCAAGTAACCAAGTCTGAGATTCCCGCTGAAAAACTGCATAATGATTTATTTTGACAAGATCTATTTACCATGAAATCGTGACTGGTGATGCTAATTTTACTGTCATTTTCAATTCATTATTTAGATGAGCCCTTATTAGCTTTTCCAGCACTTTTTACCAGGAGTGTTCTGACAGCCCTAAAATTGCATGGCTTTCAGGTTTTGGCACACTATAGGTTTTTTTTCTCTTATCCCCTAGGGCCATTCCCGCTCAGAATTGTCATGTGTAACAGCACTAGGCCCAATGAACAAAGTGTGCTGTTGCTCAAAACAGAATTGTTTAGGCACAGATGTACACAAAGTCATTATATTAAAAAAAACCCAAACTTTTATAAAGTGGTTCAGAAATTTTGAACTCAAATTTCAGTTTCTGAAGAGTATTTCAGCAGTTCCCTTGCCTCGTGTATTTGAGGTATTTTTCCTGCAACAGCTGACAGTGATACTGACTGACAGGTTTGAGTAGTGAGGCTCCGTCTTTTCTAAAGATTGTAAGTGCTAATATTTTGTAAACCAAATTATTTGAAAAGGCTTGTTCAACACCTTCACTAGAGGAAAAGTTCTCCCTACTTGACTTTACATGAAACTTTGATTACCGATGCTCTTTCTGGTGGCATAATACAGCCTCTTCGTTTAGCCCCCAATCCTCTTCCCTGCTTGTGCTTGACACAGGCATTAGCATAAAACTAGTGTTACCACTAGATGGATCTGTTTCTTTAATAAGCCATTGACTACCACTTGTTAAAGAGCAAAATCTTTTAAGACTTTGCTGGGTGATATAAAGTACATGTTATCTAACTGCTCTTTAATGACTATAGTTACTTGTAGGAAGGGCCATTAAAAAATGATGTGTTTTTTTTTTTTAATCTGGCAGGCTGTACTATTCTACTGCTTTCCATGTCTGGAACTAGTAAGAGCTCTAGGATTCTGGAAAAAATGATGTTTTGGGTTGGATTTTTTTTTGTGGGTTTTTTGCACTCTTTTGTTCGTGTTTTAATTGAGGGATCAACACTAATACCACCTCACTTAAGTTCCTATATATACATCAGAAAAAACTTACCAGAAATTTTCCTGAGTAAACATAGTTATTTTGACCTGTGGCAAATTGCAATGCTGAGCTTCAGTAAATTTGTTGTATGTGGTCATCAGATGTTTTTATTTAAGAGAAAATAATCTATTGCCTTTTAAATACTGAAAGCACACAAACATCTACCTTGTTTTACCCAAAACCACTTGAAACAGAATCATAAGGCTGTTACTAAAGCATTAACATCAAAGACAAAGTCTTAAATATGAGATGCAAAAGATATTTTTAGAAGGAGGCATTTTATCCGTTCAAAGATGTGGCAGTTGCAATTCCTTCCAAACCTTTATACACAAAGGTAGGAAAACCAGATTTGTGGTTGATGCTTTGCTATGTGTATCTGTGCCAGGAGACAGAAACCAAGAAATTCTCCTGGTCCAGAAGTGACTCGTTCTGACAGCGGCAATGGAAAGGGATGTGTCACTTACGCAGTGAGAAGTGGGGAGAGAGGCGGAGAGAGATTTCCCAGTAGAAGTCTGAGACAGTTTAACTGCAGACCTTGAAATCAAGCACAAGAACGGAGGCATTTCCTTTCTCTGTTCATATATGAATATCAAATGGGTGTCACAGTTTACTTTAAAATGAATGGGTAAACACGTTAGGAGAGTTGAAAGTTGGCTGGGGCGTCAAGCTTGAAGGGATTGACGTCGAGTTGTTTTGATGGGAGATGATGGAAGCAAGGAAGTTTTAGTTGTCAGACAAAATAAAGAGACGGTGGCCACAGGTTAGATCTTGAGAGGTTCAGATTGAACGTTATGAGAGAAGATTTCATGCAGTGGGTGGTGCAGCACTGGAACAAGAGGATCTAAGAGGCTTCTGACATCTCTGTCCTTGGTGACTTTCAAGACTTCTCTAGGAAAAAAAGCAACAAATGACCTATTTTAGTGTTGGCCGTGGTAGAGATTGATTTAGAGGTGCCCCTTCCAACCAATACTGCTATAATTCTATAAAACAAAAAAAATTAAAAAGTTTATAGTTATCTGTTATTCTAAAAGAAGGGAGGTGAGGGGAAAAAAACCCGAACCCCAAGAGTTTTCTAAGAGCTTTCCTCATACATGGCACAAGAGAACTATTAGATCTTCTGTGCTTACTGTTTTTTTTGTCTTTCTTTTTCCATGTACCTTTGCTTTCCACACAGTTATAATTTTAATTATGAAATTGGTATTTAAGTACCTCTTCAAGTTTGTTTTTGTGTGGGTTTTTTTTAAACCCTTGCCTTGAAAGAAAATCCCCTGCTCTCCCTGGCGCTTTGAGCTTACCTTTCAGGTCAGTCTGCCTGTAGTACTTGCCTGTAGCCAGCTCCCGTTTTCACTTGGTTTATAATATTAGTATTGCACAGGAAGCAAAATTTGCAGCTTTAATCAGCTGCAGCTAGACCCCTTAGTTACCAGTGTGTCTAAATATACTTTCATTAAGAGGCAATTCTTTTCTACATAGGTGTTTCTCTCATGCTTCTTTGCCTAGGCAGTTATACAACATCCAAGATGCAACTGTACCGCAGACGATGGTGGTGGTTTTCCTCGTCGTTCTGCAGATCTTTCAGCTGGTGCCCAGAGACAGCTGCCTTTCTCTTAAGGTCATACTGCAAATATGTCTTTACTTTTATTGGGCTACTTCATTTCTTGTATGCATCTGCAACTGCCTCTTTTTCCCAGTTATTTTAATTACATGTGGATACATTTTAAGAAGCCTATTTCACACCGTGGTAACAAATACAACTTTTTTGTGTTCTCAGTGACTGTTGTTAACATCTGCTTGGACTTAGCAGTTTGCAGGTATTGCAGACAGAACTCGTGGGTCTGGATTTTTAGAACACACAAGTGAAACTAAGCTTTTTGTGGCATATAAAGCAGTACAGCAAAGTGAGGAAATATAAGAGGAGTAGATGTTAGTGTATCACGTTGTGTGAACTGACCTTGAGTTATCAATATCTTGATTAAGTAAATGGCAGTTAATACAGAAGTTGTGCGTGTCTAACTTGGCAGTTGTGTGCTGGAATTCAGTACAGTTGCAAATGACAGACCTTTCATATGCATTTACTGTTCTTGAAGTTTAAAGCTGTCAAACAGACTAAGAGGATCAATACTATTAGCTGGTTTCTTCATTTTTCAAACCAAAGTATTTGGGCTCAAATCACTGCTTTCTTTTATTGCTGTTTTGAAAACAACTATTGTAACGCAACCAGGATGCTGCAGAAGGGCTGACAAATTTGCCTGGTGCTGGGAAATCCATTGCAAATTAGTGAAGCACAGGCATGCTCATTGCCAGCATTCATCTCTCATTAACCTAATTGCATGTGATTACACAGGTATCGAAGGTTGGTTTGTTTTACATGGTAGTCTGCAGGTGGCTTTAGCTTGGCTGCCTATGGCAGTATTGTATGGCGTCAGCTACGTGGGCAGATTGCCAGAGCCTCTCTGGAGGACGTAAGCTGTATGCAGCTGTATATACTCTATCTGATGTTCTTGTTGTAAACATTAAAATAGATTTCATAAGGCTTCTGATTTAAATCTTCCTAATGGTACTTAATTGTTAATTTATGTTTGAGAGAGGGATTTTGGGCAGGATTTATTAGCTTGAATTATTGCTTTATCGTGGAAGCTTTTTGTTAAAATTTTGCAGACGCTGTAGTTATTGGTATCTGAAATTATTTCAGTTCACTAACAATAATGAATTAAAAAAAATACAGCAGTGTAATGATCCCTAATTGCAACAGGCTAGATTACAATCTCTTATTTATGGGTAGGCATAAATGAGTTATAGGAGTACAATGCAGAAAATACATATTCTTCTAGGTTTTGACAAGGTTTTCTGTTGTGGGTTTTTGGGGTTTTTTTTAAATAATTAGAGGTTGTAGTTCACTGTTTGCCTGCCCATAGCTATGGTATTGGCAAGTTGGTTTAGATGTGGGAAAGTGCTTGGTTTTCTTCCCGTTATATTATTTAAACTAGATGAATGCCTTCACTTTGCATTTAAGTGTTAAAGCTGTAATTTTAGTTACTTCTACAGCATTACAGCTACATTGGAATTTCAGGGTGATGCCTAGCAGGCATGGGGTCTGCTATATTATTGAATGCCTATTACGTGACATAGATGGAAGCTCCCTTGGTTTTGTGGAACATCAGCGTGAGGAGGACACACAGAGGAGCTGTCACTAAAAAATGTAAGCATAGTGGTTTAGTAAAATGCAGGTTAATGTGCAGACTGCAAACTGATTCGACAATTTGTCTCCATTCTGACATGGATTTTACATAAAGTAAAAGCCAGAGGTTTCTTCTGAACAACCGTGCAGTGGTTAGAGCTGTATGTAACTGCTAATTTTCCCCTCACAAGTGGTGAGTAAGAATAATAATTTTCTGTCTGCAAAAACTGCTTTTAGTTTCCAAAAACTTCAGTGCTTTAGCTGAAAATACTGGTCTTTCTCTAGCCATGTAGTTTACTTCCATGTAGTCATTCAGCTATTAGCTGAAGATAAGATTCCTAATGGGCTGTTTCGTGTGATGCCTGTCTCCTCCTGTGTATATTTTTGTTCACTGGTGATCAAGTAGACTCTGGCACACCCGATTTGTCACTCCATTCATACAATTAGCATTTGTGCTGCCATTTTGCCCAGGGAGAATGATGATGTGTCAAGCACTAATTACCTATCTACTGTTCCTAGGAGGTGCAAACGATGAAGCGGTAATAAAACTAGGTTTGACAGTGCTATTTAAAGTCGTTTCAAAATTTCTCTGAGATTTTACTTTAAAGTAGGCTAATGACGGTATGGTCAAGGCTGTCACAGGGAGCTGGCATGGCAGACTTTCCCTCAGCATGTCAGCTGTTAATCATCATGTAGTCTTCTGTGGGGGGGGGGAAAAGACAGCTATGTGTTTCAATACTATTTAAAATACATATGCCACTTTTAGGGCAATACCTCATGTATCTCTAGAGGAGATAATGAAGTTGCAAATTGTCTAATCATTCTAATGCATGCATATTGCAATTCTGCTTGGCAAATCTGCAATCAAGCCATTGATTTGGTTTAGCTAATGCTAGCTAATCACGAAGGGTTAGAATTTTAGCTGTGACTGATAGGCTCTGTGAGCAGCTTTCTGTGGGTGACAGATTGGTAAAAGCAAGAAGCTGTGAGAACAATGCTGTGCTTTCCTGCTTTTCACTGCAGTGTTACTGTTAGCAGCCAGCTGGGATCATTTAAATCGACTTTACCAGAGACATCCATCTGTGAGCCTGCAGTGGTAAGAATTCGGTGTTACCTAGCCCTAGTGCACATGTCTTGGAGAAATGAAGCTCTGCCAGGTGATGTTCCTTGGAGATTCCCATATAATCACTGTCAGCCCACCAAGCTCATTGGTTTTTATTGTAGTTGGATGATAATTAACCATACGGACACATGACCACTTTAGGTAGGTAACTGCCTGGAGCATTTGTGTTACTTTGAGTAGCTGTGTTACTATGCTTTTCCTATGGAACACTAAAGATTCGTGATACTATATACCCAACAGCAAAGCTACAAGAGAGAATTTACTGTGACCTTTGATGTCTAATGCCGCTGTATTTCTTATTTCTTAGGCTGTTTGGTTTAGCATTGCTTTAAACTGTTACTGCTGCTTAACGTGTGTTCAGGAGGCTTGTGTCTGTCATAAAGTGCTGACCTAAATTTCTGTGAAAGCATTGAGTTTTACTGTAGAGAAAGAATATCAATGTCCTGGAATCATCTCCCTGGAGGTATTTAAAACACAATCGATGTGACGCTTAGAGATGCGGTTTAGTGGTTGGACTTGGCAGTACCAGGTTAACGGTTGGACTTGATGATCTTAAAGGTCTTTTCCAACCAAAATGATTCCATGATTCTATATGAGGGTACTAACATTGAGTTAGTATCATACTTGACACACGCACACAAGTGCGGTTTACAGTTCTGTTGTAGTCCTCTTGTCTCCTTTCCTGCTGAGGCTTTTCCCCAGATGTCGCATGAAAACCAAACTCTCATCGCCTTTCTTCTAGTTTAGATTGTCTTATGTTTGAGACTGCAGTAATTACAATCGCCGTTTGTGCATGATGACTTTTCTGTATTCTCTTGATGAGCCAGTACCCTTACTGATCTCGGCCGCTCCCGTATACCCTAAGGAGGAGGACTCTATCAGATTAGTTAGTCTAGAGCTGCTTTGGATACTGCGGCTTTGGCCAGCAGTTGAGGCCTTTACGAACATTGCTAGCAGCCAGAGAAAGCTGAGCAGGTATGGTTTAGTTTCAAACATGGCTTTTAGGAGGATACTGCGTTTAGCAAGTAGGTCAGGATCTTTTCTGTCAGCACTCGTTTGTGCCTCGCTTTAAGGCTTCATGGCTATCAGCAGCCCACAAATTTCTTTCCCTAAATACTAATGAGACATAATAAATGCTCAAAAAAGTAAAGCCCTGCAGTGGATAGTTTATGCCCTGTTACGCAAGCTTCCTTTTAACTGAGGATATTCAGTGGTAGACTTCAGTGCCATAAAAAAATGACAGATAAAATGTGTGTTGTCCCAATGAGTCAAAGAAATTACCCCCTTAATAACAGTAATTACACAGTGCATCTGTGATGTTCTGCATGCTTAAGACTGTAGAGATATTAGCTAATTAATCCTTTCAACACTGCTGTGCAGTTGGTATAGCTGGTACTATTATCTTCCTTTTGTAAATGAAGGAAAAAATAGAAAGGTTGACTGATGTGCTCAGCAGCCCAGAGCAAACTCAAACTTCAGAAGTTTATTTTGCTGCACTGCAGTGCCTTGAAGGTACAAGCCAAATGGAGGTCCGCTTAGAAGCATGGCTGGGGAGGCAGACAATGAAAAATGCTAGCTGCTGTTGCTTAGTTGTTTTTTGGTTTGTTGTGGTTTTTGTTTGGTGTGTGTTTGTTTTTTGTTTTTTTTTTTTTTAAGAACTATATTACCTACCAAAATAGTTGGTCTTAAAATGATGGTAGAGAGGACAGCTCTTGTGGCACAAGAGCTGTAAGAACAGCTACTGATGGACACAAATTCAGCTTTCAACCTTCAGAAGTGCTGGTGGCTTGTAACGCGGATGTGAATTATGACGGGGTACACTTTTTGTCTGCCAGCTGCTCTGGAAAGAAAAGTAGCTGTTGGTAAGTGCTAACTGTGAAGCTCATTTGATACACAATTCATTCACAGAGTGAATGAACAATCAGAGTGTTGATATAGCACCTTCTATGAAAACAATAGAGCTAAGATTCTCATGTTGAATGTGTTGGCCACAAAAGTTGATGCTAACTGAACTCGAGGTGTAATTGCATAGTGTCCTAAGCAAGTGAGTTTCTTTCTGCACTTCAGGCAGTAGGTGTTTCATGTCTGTCTACTGTTTGAACACTGTAAAGGGTGGGTAGATTAACGTGGTTACTAACATTGCGTCTTGATAATGTGATGATGAATGTGCTGCATCTTGTATGGACTCTCAATTCATATAACTAGTTTGGCTTTGGAAAGTGTTAGCATCCCTAAAACCCCAAAGATGAATAAGTACATTGCCTTCCCAGCATTAATTATATTTTTGTAAGCAATTTTGGTGACCTGGCTCAGGTATGCGCTGTGCCAGAAAAGCTCGTGTGCAGAAGGCTGATTTCCTCTAAAACAGCCCTCCTGTGCTCTTCCAGTTGAAATGTCTTGGAAAGCCACCTGGCTGTTTCTGTTGTGCTGCAGTGTCATGGAACAAGGGGAAGCGTGTGTGCTTGAAGCACATCTACAAGCTTGTTATTTTTGTTGGAACGATCTCCTCGGTTCCTGAGAAACAAACCCTTCTCATTACATGCATCTATATGGTCTGCTGCTAGTTCCAAAGTTATGAATACTCTAATTGATGTTCTTGGATCTTTTTTTATGGTAGCAAATAAAGAGATCGCTGGCGTCTTTCAGTATCTAATTTTTGCTCCTTGGCAGCCAGCACAAAATATGCTGATATTGTGCAGCAGTGTGCAATAACTCCCCTCTTACACTCGGAGGGTACTCGGCTGGCTTATGTCAGTGGAAAAGGAAAGAGTGCGGAAGAGCATAGATCTGAGAGGCTGTCAGCTGATACTTTCCCACTGTGCTGTATCATGAACAAAGTTGTTGGTCATGGCATTGACGACATTTTTTAGTCTGGGTTCTCACTGCAGTCTTAAATGCCTTTTTGTCAGCATCTCTCCAGCAATGTTTGACCCCGCCGTCCATTTCTGATCGGTTTGGACACAGGAGTAGAGATCTCAAAGCTCGTTTACTTGGAAGAAAAATTGCAGCTGGCTGTAGAAAGCATACTCAAATTAGTATCTCCAATGAGAGAGAAACTGCAGCGTGGCTTCAGCAGTTACTGGCTGTATTTCACTTTTCTTACCTTTTGGATGTCTAGCTCTGAATGAGCCATGCTTTATGCCACCTCTTAACCAGTGGTAATTTCTGGATGTCAGAGGGAGCTGAGAATACTGGTTACATGGCGGGAATTTAGGAGATGTGCAGGGGAAGTTAGAATATTGCATTAGACAAATTCATGGGGATCATAAGGGTGGCTGGTGATATTACAGGGAAAGGTTGGAGCAGGTCTCTGAAGTCTGGTATCCTAATTTTTCATCACTTGGAAAACATTAACTTCTTTTTTTAGTTAATGAGTGCGAAGGGAAATTGAGTCTTGATTGAACTGCCTGTCTATTTTCATAGCTATTAGCTTTGTGCTGTAGCATGTAAAGCTACCTTCACAAGTAGCATTACCAAAATAACACAACCTTTAAACTGAAGCAATAAATACTATTTATCTTTAAAATGGCACTTTTCCCTTTTCCTCATTTTCTGAATTATTTTTGATGAATGGTCCCTGAAGCAGCCTGTTTGGCTCATGAATGCCAGTGGTTACAGGTTAGTAACAGCGTGTGGGTGAGCGCTCCTGCAATTCTTTTTCCTGTGTGCACTAAAGTGCCTGGCCCTGCTCTGACACACTGCTTTGGATGCTGAAGTGATCAGAGATGCTTTTCAAGAACTATTGAATGGGTTTGTATTGCTAACGTTTTTCTTTCTTCTGCTTGAAATATTTAATTGACTTTCTTTTCAGGTTTTTGGCTCTTTGAAGGATATCTGTCATTAGGGATGTCGTCTATAAACATGTAGCAAACTCATTCTCCCCAGGTGCAGAACTTCCCACTTATTGCTTACCCCATGAGTTTGGGCTGTCACCCTTGTTGCCCAGTCTCAGGTTTGCAGCCCTTACTTGAGGGGTGCTGTCTGGTGTGGGGGGACACCCCAGCTGCCTTTGTTTCTGTATGTTGCCCTAGATTATACTCCTGTTATCAGGACATTTTTTGGCCTGTAGTTAGAGTAGAATCATAAAGATCTTTCCCAACCTGAATGATTCTAAGATCACTGAGTCCAAGTGTAAACCTAACCCTGCCAAGTCCCCTACTAAACCAGGTCCTTACTCATTGCATGCGTGTGTCTTACCTCGTGGTGAGAATCTTGGTCTTTCAGCTGTCCTTCCTAGCAGAGCACCACTTCTGAGGCAGTTTGCTCAGTCTGAACAGAAAAGATGCTATTTTCTTTTTTTTTTTTTTTCCCCTCCCCTGCCAGATGAGCCTTCTGTTTCCTGCTGCAGAGCAGCCAAGCCCAGAGAAGAGCCAGCGCTCCTAAACTGATGGGATTTAGGAAGTTGATTGAAAATATTAGTTAGCATTTGTTCTACTAATGATGAACATATTCCAGTTTGTTAAAAGGCCCTGTAACTTGGTTGTAGGAATCTGGGAAAGAAGAAAGTACGTTGAATTTTGTAGTGAGTGTTAACGTTTCAGAGGGCACAGTGGCCACCGACAATGCAACTGTGAAGGTTTGGGTCTAACAAGATCTTCACGTAGGCTGTGACCCAGAGAGAAAGCTGCCGAGCCTACTGCACGGCTCTGACCTGGTATTTTGTTGTTTAACTTTTAGAAAGTGCCCGTGTCTATAAAATTTTCTGGATTCTGAAAAGAAAGTTTGCTAAGAATTGTTTTAATATTAACTGTGATACTCGTACTGTTTGGCAGGTCGGACAGAACACTTTTTTTCCTTTTAATGCTTCAGTGAAATAAAAGATTCAAGGAAATGTGCTAACAAATAATAAGAGGTTTCTCTTGGCCTTTGTACAGATAGCGCTTTTTCCATGTAACTAGGCAAATTTTGATCGTGCGAGGCAGTAATAACCTTTTTCGCATGTGGTGAAATTTGCCTCCATTCAGATACTCAGGATTTTAAAGTAATTTTTCTCAGCTTGTCTATTTCTGTTCTTTTTTTCATCCTTTCAATAAGTTGTTACCCATAACAATTGATGTTTCCTTATAAAAAGAGGGTCTGTGTTAAAACAGCTGATTTCTTTGTTGCTAATTGGTGTGAAAAAGATAAGGGGATATGTTACTGCTGGGTTGAAAGTGGGAGTAAAAGGAGAAAAAGAATTGTGATTCTGAACACCTGACACTTTATCTAGCATGGGGTAAGAATTCCCTTTATACCAGTAATAATAAAGTAGTATATGTTTTGAAGGTGTCTTCAAGTGGTGTGATTATTTTAGGATTGTAGCATCTATTATTGCACGAAAACCTTTCTCCCTTCTACCAGTAAAATTTTATGTTCTAAAGTGTCAAACAAAATACTGCTATGATTGCATTATATCAAGAGTGATGATGTAACCGATGTATTCTTTACTACTCCCCAGAAGAGGTTTTTTCTTTAAAAGGAAAGCTACTTTGTGTATAAAAACCCATGAGGATAGACAATAATGACTTATATCCCCTGAAGCCTGTGCTTAGGGAGAGAAACGCAACTTTATGTAAGTAGTGCTTAACTGAGTGTGAGAGACGAGGAATGAGCAATGTTCATTGATCCTATCCTGTAACAACGGAAATCTCTTTCCATATATGAGTAGCAGACTCGACTTACTCCTAAGCGTGGAAGCAAAAAAAAATCAGTAATTGTAACATCATTTAAGGAAGCTTTTGATTTCTTCCTTAAGGCAATCTTTCTGTTTTATGTAGCTGGTGTAGTTAAAGCTGGAGCGCTGCTTTCCTTTGCTTTGTAGCCCAGAATTTGTATGAAGGGTTATGAGCAGGGCTGCAACTCTTCTGTGGAGTAATTCATGTTGGATGGTAATTTTAAAACTTGGCAGTTTGTTTATAAACCCAGCCTTAACGAGGATGTGTTCCTAATTTGCATGTAGGGTACAGAGGAAAGGCCAGTGTGTCCCTGCGTGTAAGGTGAGGCTGCTTATCACCTTGTCACAAAGCACATCTCCCAGTCATGATAAAACTATCTGAACTGTAGGCAAAGTTCTCGAAGCTGTTGACTTTGTTCACATTGTCCAACTTAATAATTAGGCAAACGCCTGTTGGTGCAGCTCAGCTGCCACAGTGGAGGAAAAGCCTGGCTGTTGTGCTGTGTGATGTCATCTGCGCGCCCTCCCTACGTTATTAATCACCAGCCCTGCTGCACAGGCACTGGGACGGTGCTGCCTCCAGAGAGCGAGGGGAAAAGCAAAGTTGTCTTGGATGCTGCCTTCTCCAGGAAAGCAGTGAAGCGATTGCTTTTTCAATAGGGTATGTGTTTGATTGTTGCATGACGTGCTTTTATAGCTGCGTGTAAATACCCTTCTGATCTCTCTGAAATCACTCAAGTCTGTGATGACGTTATGATAGGCCACTGGATGAAACGTGTTTAATTTCCCTTATCTTTCCAAGCCATCCAAAATCAATTTCTCCTTTAATGGTAATTAGGCAAAAGGCAAATGTCCTGTAAACAAAACCAGTTTATGATTAACATATTTATGTGGTGTTCTCACACGCTAATCAGACATGAATGAGAAGGTACGACTTGAGCGTATGGTTGTAGGAGAAATGGAAACCTGGACTTCTGATCAAATGTTCTGGGAGCAACTTTTAGATCTTGTATTAGACATCTGTGCTGCAGGTCAGATTTCCCAATTATCTATGAAACTGGCACTGTGATGGTACTCTGCTTTGGAGATGTTTTCTTACCAATTTAATCTAATAGCATGTTCCATGAAGCCAAAAGCTGTCTGCTAAGAAGAGATGAGATGTACTGATGTATTTCATTGATCTGCCACTGGAAGTTAGAGGAATTTTTCTTCTTCGTCACTTCTGTTTTTCCCTGCAGGATCTTGTTGACAAGAGCTACAGAGCTTAGGCGGCTTCTTGAGAGTCTGTTTGATGAGCTGCTGTTTTGAATGATTGCCTTAGCTAAACCAAAGCCTGGCTTCTGTATAACAATACCTGTACTGCAGCTGCTTTTGGACTCTGCAGCTAATCTCTTACTAAATTTGAGGTGCCCTTTGACAGAACTACATCGTGGTGTGCACACTAGAAAGCCCAGAGGAACTCTTGTGAGCATTGCAATGTCCTGTGCATCGTCTGCATGCTTGGTCAACCCTGTAAGTCTTGAAAGTCTTAACTGGCTGATGGAAGCCAATATCCCTCTGGTGCATCATCTTTTAAATCTACCCAATATGAGTTAAAATACAGACTTAGGAAGTAACATCTTTTCCAAATAGCAAGAAAAGAGAGAGAGGCAGAATTCTTGTTGGCATGGAGATCTGGGGAGCAGTAACATGCGAAGAGGATGAGATGGAAAGTTCCTCCTTCGTAAGCCAAGAGGGGGAGAATAGTGAGACACACTATGAATCCATGCTATGGTAAAAAACCAGGGATGGCACATGAGCAGGCCACACTTTCTCCTTGGTATCAAGCAAGGCATGCTGAAGCTCTTTGATCACAGTTTTGCTATACTTTCTGGACTTTTACCCTTCTCAGAAAAAAAATTGAGGGAATCTACAGAGATAATCGAAGAATATTCTTTCTGAGCAGAAGAATACTTAATAGTTTAGATTGCTGAAGAGAACTATGTATTATAAAAATCACGTGGGTGTGTTTTGTGTGTTAATTGTGATGATTCAATGACAAACTGCTGTTAAAGAGCTAAAAAGTGGGTGAGCTGACATGCAACATGATGCTGTGAGGTGTTACCTGTTTACTTATTTGGACCGATCTTCTCAAAACCCGGAACAGTAATCTCCGGTTTTCTTGTGGCTCCGCACGAGCTACGCTCCTGTGCTATGTAAGCCTACTTAGTGTAACAGAGACTTGCAGTGCTGGTTGGGAATCTCTTTTAGTGGGTGACATTCTTCATCAAGGTGCAGCCAATGAAGAATCGAACCGTAGTGTGAGCGGTGTTTCCCTAATTTAAGAATGTGGGAAAAGATAGGGGGTTGTACCTGCCTTTGTGTTGAACGCAGCAGTTGATGCCTCGCACCAGTATGCCTTTTCCATGCTCAGACATGGGCAAGGATGTTATTATGCAAAAACTGACTTGATGTACACTTCTTTATATAATCTTCTCGAGTTCAGTGACTCTCAGACCTGCCAACAAAGCTGTTAAGTAAATCCTAGGTTTTTCAGTACTTGAAATACATCAGAAAACTGTTCTTTATCATAAAAGACTTCCTCCCCCCATCTCTTTCTTGAGCTGTATGTTTTTATCTTTCTAGGACAATAACAGTCCTTTCTGGTAGCAGAACTGGATTGACTGGATTACACTGGTTGCCATTATTACGTCATGTACTTACCAGAGAATCTCTCCATATTTCTTTCAAGCTCTCCATATACGATGTAATTTCAAGTGATTTGGAAGAATGAGCTATTGGCAAAGCTGTGTTACGGTAGGACTTTTTTTTTATGCTGGTTCTATGGAACAATTTAGAAATTGCACCTGGTGAAGTTTAGCTGCAGTGGCATTAAGTGTTTTTTAGGATTTTCATGTCTGAATTCCAAATATCTCTTACTGAAAAATTTACAGGCTCTTTAGGAGCACTTGTTACCTGTAGCACAGCTCCTTTGACTGCCTTGAAAAGCAAGTAATGATGAAAACAGTGTGTCTGTGTGTCTAAATGCTGGTTATGGAAGATGGCAGAGACGTTCACTACCACGAAAACGCAAGAAGATAATACTTAATAAAAAAGTTTTCCTCCACTGATAGTGAAGTACATAACGTTTCTATTAAATACCCTATGAAATCAAAATAATGCAGAAACAAAAGTGTGTGTGAACTTGTTAAAATCAGTATTTAGGTCCCCAATAAAACATAATTGTTCCTGTTTTACATCTTTTCTTATGTAAAGTGATTCAAGTAATCTTTTCCATTTTCTTTGCCGGTCTGTAAATCTTGGGAGTTTTCTTACTCAGCAGCATTGTATTTGAGTTCAGTTTTTTCGTGTATGAAAATGTGAGGTTGGTATTCTTTGTTTTTGTAAACTTACTCTGTATTAGAGAGATGGGCAGTGCAGGTTGCGGAGGTTTTTCATCCTCAAGTTCTGCTTTCTTAAGTTGGGGTGGGAAACCTCACCCTGCCTCCTACCTCAGCTATGAGTTTTTATAGTGACTTTGTTCTAAAAGCACTTCACCAACTCTATGGACAATATTTTTCTGCGATGAAAGCCACTCCAAGGAGAGAGCAGTCATTTTACAGCCCACGTGAATTCTGTGGGGAGGTTTGGAGGCAGAAAATTAGCACCAGCTTAGGGTGCTGCTAACAGGGTTGTGCCTGTGAGCAACAAGCATTCCAGAAGTTGGTGCCAGATCTTCAAAAGGAGTACAAGCTTTGAATGTGCTACTGTTTTTTCAAAATGTTTTGTGAAATGCTTTGTTCTTGCTGCTGTGTCCTTGAGCTGTGTGATTCTCGGTCTCAGTGCTGGTTTTTTTACACTCTTCCAGCTTACGGCTTTTTCCCTGCTCACGTGTTAATGTGATGACTTAACTGAATAAAGTTTCATACTTCACAGCTGCATCTAGATGTTCCCACAGCTTACATCAGTGCTGAAGTGGTCTTTAGCTAGGCTTTCCTCTATGGCTGCTCTGAGTAGGATTTAACCAGAGCCCATTCCCTCTTCCGGAGTGTTTTATTGCCTCATCTGTCTGACTGCTGGAGTCTTGTCTTTACGTGACGAAGGCTCGGGCTGCAGCTCCAAGGTCTTTTAGTGCATCTGTTGTCAGGGAGGTGCCCGTGAAATTCCCACCTTGTCTTTCAGCAGTGATTCAGAACATTTACTTTCCTCTAGAAGATGGTTGCTTTGTGCTTGAAACCGGTTTGATATGTGCTGATATTGGGCACACGCACTTCTGGAGGAAGCTTAGGTCTCCCAGGAAGCTCCTGATGTGGTCTAGGTACAAATCCAGTCAGGCTGTGGATTTATCAACAGATACCCAAGCACGAGCAACTGTGTAGGACAGTGTCTAAATAGCCTTCCTTTTTTTGACAACTGTTTTTATTTGTCTAGTTTTTATTTGTTTTCTACATTATTCAATGGTGCTTTCAATGTGAAGGGTCTCTTCCTTAGGTTTTGCTTTCAGATGATCCCTTTGGCTGCCAGCGGTAACATCAGGTATTGAAGGAGATGAGCGTACCTGGCTCTAGTTCAGCAGCCCACAACCACAGAAAATGGAACTATTCTCCATCCTGAGAGACAGTGGCACTTCAGCTACCAGGGAGGCTGATGGCTCAGCACTGCTGTGTCTGGTAGTGGCTAATTAATGTCATTAGTGGGGAAAAAACAAACAATAACAATTTGTTAATGCTTCCCAGTGATAAGGAGGCAGAAATCTGGAAGGAAACGGCAGTCGCACCATATTGCGTAGTGAATCTCATCTTAAAAATAAGATGAGAGAGAAAAGCCAAAAGCAGCTTACAGCTGGCTGTAATCAAACAGTCTAGACAAGGTGCCTCCACTGAAAAGGGACTATAAGTAATTAAATATGTGTTGGCCAAGTGAACATGTTCCCCACCATCACATCTGTGAGTTGATTGATCTCTTCAGTAATCTAGTGAGCACACCAGTGTCTCCTCTCTGTTTGTTTGTTCTCTTATTACTTACATCCATTTTGTGTCTCCTCTTATTATCTGCTGCTGCATGTTTATTCCTCCTTCTCTAGCGCTTTGCTGCTGAAATAAATACCAGCCTTTGCCATGACCGATGGAGTTTTCCTTGCCTGAAGCGCTGTGAGCTAAAAAGATGCCTTAACTGGAGCCCTAAGATTTACTCTTGGGCTGTGTAAGTCTTTCTCCAGAAGTAACCCTGGGAGGATGCCCGATGCGAGGCTGGCTGTGAGTACGCACAGTCCCGCAGAAAGCTCTACCTGTTGAGAGCTCCTGCTCTGCCTCTGTAGCTGCAATGCAGCTCAAGTGTCGGAGCAGCACGGTATCGATTGTGGCGCTGCAAAAGTGAAGTCCGCTAGGGTCTTCCATTCAGCTCAATAATGCAATATCATGAAAAATGATGCTTTTGGTACTTCCTGATTTCATTTTGTTTTTTAAAAAAAAAAAAAGTATCTTTACTGAACTATTGTCCTGAGTATAGGAATAAATTATGAAGTAAGTACAACTTGTGGTTATTATGTTGTTGTTCTGCATGTTCCTTGTTTACCAATTATATTTTACCTCTAGGGTAATCAACTTTAAATATCCACTAATAATCTGAACATCAAATGGTACTTATCCTAGAAGTACACCCAAGTAATCTATGCACATACATTAGGAGTATGCCAAAGTGTTTACTTGGATTTTAATGTGATGTTCTGTATAATTTTCACATAGATTAGATACTGCAGGAAGTTTGCATGTATTTTTCCTCTAAAAGCTACATTCAGTAATAACGGGTAGTATTTATAGCAGTTGTGGTGAATTAGAAAACTGATTGGGTGAACTACTTGATTGCTGCTCATTTAGCAGTTACGCTCCTGCCAAATCTCTCGGTGAAATTTTGCATGGAAGTTTGCGTGTGGAAATACGCCTGCACCAGCCGGGAGCATCTGAGGACAATAGGAGTTGCCTAGGCAGTGCAGAAGTCAGAGTAGTGTTTGCAGCGTGTGCAGCTTTAGTCAGCAGGAAATATTATTTGTTTGTAGAAAGGACTCGGCAGCCTTGCGTGCTTGAAATGGTTGTGTGTTTTTAAGTGTGTTTAAAAAAGAAAAAAAAATTGTACCACTCCAGCAGGAGCAGGCATTTCAGGGACAGAGATACCATCCCATGAGTGCCTTCTCAATTGTAGAACTCCAAATCTTTTAAGATCCTGAAGTGTCTACAGATGTTCCTCTTCTGCTAATCTTGTCGTGCCAGCAGCAAGAGGCGTTTTATGTGTTGTCCCAAGGTGTGGCACAGGTTTTGCATGATGGAAGTATTTCTCGGTGAGAATTTTGGGCATGCTATTCAGTATCTTCTCACTTTGTGTAGCATGTATAAGTGGATAGGGGGTGCTTTAAGATCTTGAGGGAAAGAAGCAGCTAAATCTCCTGATCTTTCAGGATTAGGTTCTTTGGTCTGTTTCATAGACTGGTTTGGAAGACTCTTTTCACAAGGAAAAGGATGTTTAAATTCTCATTACCGTGACATCTGACATTTGTCTCTGACGCTTCTTGTCCTGCAAGCGTTAAGTGATGTGTTGGGGTTATTTTTGAGCACAATAAAATCAGCAATGTAAAAAACTTCACAAGAAAATAAATGTTTGCATATTCTCCTGGATGGAGTATGAAGCTTAAAGTGTCAAACAGTAATATTTCTAGTACGTAAAACTGATCAGAATTGCATTTATTCTGACATGCCTAGCACAATGTAGTGGAGTTACTCTTATGCACTGAAAATACATTATGTGTTCCCATATGTTTTGTGTAGAAGGAAGAAGATCCCTTTTTGAATATTAAGTGAATGTTTTTTCTCTCACTTCTGCTGATGTGTCAAATAATATATATGATTGATTTCTTTAAAGCTAAGTTGACTATTTTTGTAAATAAAATGCAGTATCACAAAGCACAATGGACAAATTCCTTGCTGTATCAACACGGTATGTAAACACATTTAAGCAGACAGTTACATCAGGTTTACAACATGGGTTTATGCTGAAGCTAGAGATGAGCTTGGGAGTATCTCTAGAGAAGGGAAGGGAATACATGCTTCGAGTTGATGTCTAGGGTGGTGTCTGCCCAGAAGAAGGACTTCCAGTGTATTTCTTAGGAAAAAGGTCATTTTTATTCTGGTCTGGCACAGTGCATGCTGCTGTGATGTCTCAGGCTCTTAGTGGGTATTTGAACCTCGGTGTAGGTACCTGTAGGGTGAAGTGCAATTAATCTCAGTTCCTTTTATAGACTATTAATAATACTAGCTGTGTCAAAACTGTGCTGATACTGGTACTGCCCGCCCTGCGGACAGAGTGTGCGTGGTGCCAAATTGCTCATCCCAAGTAGCTAGTTTGGAAGACGCAGAGGTAGCCAGATGAAGTAGATGGACTTTGTGTATTTCACATGAGAAAGGAGTGAGTGCTTGTGTTACTGCATAAACTCATCCCACTCAGCAGAAGGCAGGCGAGCTGCCAGGGTGCCTGCATCCGTCCCCAAGAGAAGTCTGATGTGAAGAGATGACCTGATGCAATGTGTCATTCTCCACCTTACCAGCACAAGTTGTTACTTTCTCACATTATGCCAAACTGGCACTGAATCAGAGGATTTTTGGATTTGAGATCGTCTATCGGTTCAGGGAAAAAAAAAAAATCTTAGTTACTATTTAATTGAACTTTCATAAGAATATTTAATGGTGTCCGGAAATTTGGGAGTGCAAGGCAGAAAAGGAAGTATATGCCTACTTTTGTTTTTTAGATTATATTTATGGTTTCATGTTATCAATCCAAATAACACAGCGTAGCACAGCTTCTCTTCCACGCACTATGTTACTCCCTAGCCCTGCAGAGGTGGCCGGCTGTCACGGTCACCAAGGCAGATAGCGTCCTCAGGAAGCGCTGCTGAAGTGCCGTACGGGTGTCCTCCTTCCCCTCGCCCGACTCAGTAGCGACAGCACATAATCCTATTAGGTTCCTCGAGTCTGTCTGCTGTTGATCGCAGGAAGACTGCAAAACACCGAGATCTTTGGTTGCCGTCAGTGGTCGTAGCTTAACGTTGCAAGGAACCAGTTGCTTACTGGAGAACTACTCATGTAGTGGTTACTCTGGGAAGGCTATCCAAGGCTATTGTGCAGTTGTAGGATCTGATTCTTGATTGAGTAGTGAGCGATTTGTAATTCTTACCTATTTTTTGTGTCCAAAGAAAAATGAGAGAAGATTAAAAATGGAGAGCTGTTAAAAATGAGCAGACGCTGCCAGTTCTTTGATTTTTAGTGAAAAACAGGTGTAAAAGTTTCTTTTGGCAGTTATTTTTTAGGATACCGCTTAACTGATGTGACTCTGTTTTTAAAGAATAACAGTGATTAGTGAGTATGTAGTCTTAAAAGGTGAAAAAATCTATTGATAGTTGTTTGCCTCGGGATCGATTCAGTTGTAAGAATGAAAGCAGAGTGATAATTCACTTTTTGCATCATTTGCTAAATAGCATTGACATAATATTAAGTAGCAGATGAAGAGAATACAAGATGAAATTTATGCTCTTGTCCAGAACGCTGCAGAAATAGCAGCTGCCAGCTCTTGATTTTAAGTCCTGGATTAGTGAAAAGGCCACGCAATAAAAAATTGCAGGAGGCGAAACAAATGTGAAGTTGTATTGAGAAAAGAGTGTGCTAACGGGTGTTATGTGGCATCTCCGCGTTATGTTTGTGCGGGAATTGAACGGTTGTGGTTGGAATTGGAGGAGTGAAGGCTTATAACAGTGACACAAACTGTCAGGTGGGGGAGAAAAATAAACAGAATATGCATTTAAAAGTCCTGTCGTAGCTTTCATAAGAATAATGTGGCACAGTGGTTAGTGGATTTTTTTAATGTGATGAAGCTATAACATTATGTCAGTTCTTGTATCTATTTGCAGGAACCACAACAAAACTAAACAGGGCTGCATCATACTTATTGTCATATGTTATCATATTTATCTCATGGCATTCTGACATAGTTTGGTTTTGGTTTGGTGTTTTTTAGTCAGGAAACTCTAGTCAGGAAATTTTTCTTAGCAATTCATAAATTTGTGCTGGACAGCTATGGGATCTAGTGCTGTCTGTGTTAGTCTGACTCAGTGCTTCCGTTACCATCAGTTAACGAGGAGATAATGAGATTAAAATAAACTCTGCATTGTATTGACAATATAACAGGGAGATGGTTACGTCAACACAGCTCTGCTGGTTCTCGCTTCCTGAGTGCAGCCATTTATATACGCTGTTAATGTGAGGTGTGTATGTGGGCCCAGGTGTGCAATTGAGTTTATTAAACATCTAGGAATGTCATCCTCTTGAAGTCAGGGTGGCTGGCTCCATGTGCAAACCCAGTAATTTTACGTGCAACTATATTTTGACACAAACCGGGCTTTTTGGTGCCATGGGGAAGCTAGAAAGTGGCTGTTTCTCCGACGGGTGGTAGTTTCACAAAAAGCCAGGCTTTTGTGGCCTCCTTAAGGCCCCTGTCTGGCAGCAGCATCGCTCTCCTCTCCTGGGAGCTGCTCTGCCGCTTTTGCCCTGGAAACACAAAGGAAGCAGCAGGCTGTTCTTAGGAGGAAAAAAACCCCAACTCCCCTAAACACGAGTGTGCTGCCAGCCCTGTGCACGTACAGCAGCTCGGGCTTGGGAACGTAGTAAGCCTGTCACTTGTTCTAATTCTGCGGGGTAATCGATAGCTGCGCGGACCCAAGTCCTAAACAAGGCTGTGATTAATGCTGGGCTGATCAGAGGGGGACAGGTCGGTATCTCTCCGTTGCTGATAATGGCTCCCAGCTTTCTGCCTCTTGTTTTCACAGAGGGTACTGCAAATGAGCCCAGCTAATTTGTGACATCCAGTAGCCAAAGCATTTTCAATGCTATCCCAATGTGACACGTTAAAAAGGCTGTGTTATTTATTGTACATAAAGGTTGTATGTGCTGTTTTCCTTGTAACCGGTCCTGTAAGTATTCTCCAGGTGTCTCACCTTGTTACTTGAGTTGAGGGATACATTTGGATGCAGCAGGTTAACTACCAATATCATGTGCAATAATTACCTAGTGGCAGGTGGACTAAAGGAAGAGTTTTTGAGGGGAAATGCCTGAAATTTCCTGGGCCTATTGCATTTTAGAGACCAAAGAGATTCTGCTGAAAACTCTTGTGTTCCTGAAACAAGTCACTAATTACTTCTGTAATCCAGATTTTCCAAGAGGAAGTCTAATGCTGGAATTTCAGTATTTTTGTGGAGGCTTTTACCCTGTAAATATGTTTCCACAGGAAGAGGGTATAATGAAAAAGAACTACATGTATATATGAAGGATAGGTAACTTCTGAAAGCTACTCAAAATTGTTCATGTAAAAAGTGTTAAACAAAACCTGCTTGCTTTATACTGCTGAGTATTTTGGCTCTTATCCACTCAAGCATTTAGGCAGGGACAGCTTAATTTTACGCGTCTAAGCTCCATTCAGATCCTATTAGCTCTGTAGTGCTGCACGTGCCAAGACATTTAGCTCTGTCTGGGCCAACCAGGTTGGAGGCTCGGGTCAATAGTACAAATACCACACCAGGGAATACCACAGGTTCAGGTTCATTTAAGTCACAGATGGATAACAGAGGTAAACCGTGCTTAATTTTATGCAATATTCAGAATTGAAATGTTCGTAAATGCTTTGAAACGCAGCTTGTTGCTTGGATGTAATAGCGTCTGTAGCGTCTTCGGCTGGCTGCCTGAGAGCTGGTGGGTTGGTGCTTGTTGGCATTGTTCCTTACGGCAAACTACCAGCATGTTGAAGAAAAAAGTGATCTTAACTTCTATACCAATGTTTCCTCTGTAGTTATTAGCCCCAACCGACAAAGTTAGCAAACTCCAGGGAACTTGCTTGGATTTAACTTTCTTGTTACGGCTCTTGTTAAACTTGATATATTTGCAATAATGAGAATTTGCAGGGAGCTAAATGGTGAATTTGAACCCTAAACCAGTATCTGCTTTTAAGAAAACTTGTGCCATTGTATTTTAAAATGTGTACACCGGGTTTATCACATACAAGCCAAGCTAAAAGCCACTGCTAGTTACGTATTTCCTAAGGAAAGGTGTAACTGTTCTGCAGCAGGTTGGAGCTGCTTGGTGCATGTAGATGTTCAACTTCCGAAGTGTGTACTGAGCTGTTGTAAAGAGTTTAAAATAAGCACCTTTGTTGTATACTTTTTCTAATATGCTCTAAAGAAACTGTGTTTTAACTATTGGATTTTCAGCTTTATTTCTATGCTTGTTTTGAAAAATAACCTCTGCCTTTCAGGAGGCAGAGTCCAAGCGCTTCCCATAAAGGCACTGGGTAAACTATGTGAATAACCTGTCTACGTTTGTGCTTTCAGCCCACACGCAGGGGACCTGCTACTGAGTTTTACAGGAGCAGTATCTCCACGTAGGGCTTGCATGCCATGAAAACCTGAATGGTGGCTCAAAAGCGGCTTTCTTCTGTTATGCCCGTGTGAAGAGAGGTGTGTTAAATTGACAGGAAGGACTAGGGTTACAGCAAAATATATTGAATGGTGTGAGGGGCTTTCTGCTAACCAGTTCCTATACACGGAGCAAATCCCCATGCTTGTTAAATACAAAACAGGAAAAACCAAACCACAACAAAAAAACCCCACCAAAAAAACACAGATGAGAAACAATGCTAGTGTGAGCATAAGCAACATGTTTTGGCTGCCAGCGTGCATCAGACTGCTTTTGCTGGCATGCCAAATGCCCACGATGGGGACAGTGTGTGAATGTCACTTTGAAGCACATAACTAAAATAAAACTTCTTATTCTTTAAGCTTGGAACTGCCAAATAAATTTTTATATTCATTTCATTGAGAAGTCTGCCAAAAAACCCAGGAAGGCAGCTGTGTCCAGTAGCACACAACGATAACCTACAGAAAGAGATTTATTTACTTAAAATTTGCTTCAGAGTACATTTAATGCCAGTTTTTACAAAGTCATATCATTTCTTATATAGCCTACCTCTTTGGAAAGTATTTTTTCAGAGAGGCGTAGCTTCTTAGACCACTGCCAGGAATACGTTAATTTTGGGAAAAGGAAGCAGGAATTAGATGTATTCTCAAGTGGAAGTGAATACTGGTTTAGAACCATCCCCAGAAGCTCTCTGTGCCTTCTGAGGAAGGTTAATGGTCATAAATGCAGATGCCAGGACTCGAGGATTAAGGTTGAACGATGAAATTGTTTTCTTTCTTCATAGTTCTTCAAAGATGTCTGATTTGCTGCTGTCCACAAAGTCTTAAATATGCTGCTGGTTATACCTGGGCTCTCTAGACCTGACTGCCCTCAGCTTTGTTCTGTTTCTGTGAAACACCGTTTCCGAAGGTGATGAGTTTTGTCCACAGCCTGCTGTGTTCACCTTGCTTGAAACTGGTCCTAGAAGCTCTTCTAAGGAATCCAGAGGTTGAATTGAAGACTGACCATTCTGTATTTCTGTATCTAAATTCCTAGTTTCTGTTAGCTCCCTCCCTGCCTGGTCATGTTTCTTGTCTTAAGGTGATAGGAGATGTCTGGTGCATGGCTGCTCAGGTCCTCTGCTGAAAACTAGAAGGGAGGTCACCCATTAACTTCATTTATCTCAGTCTGAGCATTGACTTTGTGCTTCCCGGGATGGTTCCTTAGAAGGAGGAAGACATTGGCTCAGGGCAGAGCCTCACAAGTGCTGCGGAGGGGCAGGGATGTCCAGGTCATTCAGCATTTGCCATGTGGTTATATCTGGGAGTGCAGTTTTCCGTCACTACTTGCCCTTTCTGGCTCTGACCTCCATCTTCTTGTGACTCCACTCATTCCTGTAGATAGAGCTAAAACTACAGCGCAAATAATTGCGGGGCCAAATCCTGCTGTTACTGAGATGCAAATGGGGTTTTAGTGCAGTGTGGAGAGTTTGTGTGAGGGATGGCCAAGTGTCCGCTGCCTCTTCCATTACTGCCTTGTTCCGACGGCTGGCGCTCAGTGCCCGCGAGCGTGTTCGGCAAAAAGGACTCTCGGCTGGTTTTTGTGGGAAGGGCGATAACCACCGGAATAAGTGAAAACAAGTGAGCTGGAGGCCGCCTTGGGGATCTGGCAGTGTGGTTAAGGGTGACAGAGGTGACAGTAGCTGAGCTCCTCTCCCAACTTTTGAAAGCGATTAAAAAATTACTAAGCAGCACTTGTTTCCTCGGGCTCCGCTTCATTTTTGGCTGAGCGTGCCCTGACTGTTTCTCCAGCGGAGGCACAGCTGTTGAGAGTTTCTGATCCTGGCACAGCACCCACAGCATGCTGCTGGGGACGGGCTGTCTGCGGTTACCTGGGAGCTCATCCAGCGCTGGCCTCCGTTGGAGAGCCTTGCCTCTTCACACTGTTCAGTAGTTTGGAGGAGATGGCCTGCTTGGGGACTTTTGGGTTTGTTTTTTTGTTGTGTGGTTTTTTTTGTTTTTTTTTTTTTATTTCGGGTGGTTTTTGCTTCCCTTTCCCAGAAGTTCAACCTGCAGCAAATCAACTTTGATTATGGCTTAAACTGTAAAGCTGCTTGTACCGCTGTTTGGATTTCCCTCTCAAGAATCAGAAGACCACAAGATAACTTCTGCAGCTTAATAGAAATGATACGTTGCTCGGATCCATCACGTTTAGTTGGCTGCTTTTGCATGATGTAATTTAAACCCACTGCTGCAAAATAATTCAAAACTTCCTGCTGTGTGTGTTCATTCTGCTTTGATTCGAATACTATATTCTGGTCAGGTTTGACCTCCAGATGTGATTTAAATGGTGGGATTTAAAACTGTTCAGGGAGCCTACACTGAAGAGTAACTCTTTCAGTAGAAAATAAAAACTCGGTGCATTTTAAATTGCATGGCAATTAAAAAAAAAAAAAAAGGCAGTGCAATACAGATACCACATTTGATATTACTACACAAGTTTCCCATGTATGTGATTGCAGATTATGTTGGTGCTAGATAAGACTAAAAATGAACTTTGAAAGAAAGAGTCTGTACTTGGAGTGAAACATTAATGTAAAGAACACTAATAGGAATTTACTTTCTGGGACAGAATATCTTGTGTATTGAAACTTGGACACTAACTTTCAGTGAAAGCTTTGGAGCATTTTCAGGTAAGAATATCTGCATCCATGTTGCAAGATCACAGTTTTGTTGCGGAATCCTCCTTTTATTTGCCCTTCTTTATTGCTAGCATAAAATTATCTTAATCTATATAAAGTAACAGGGTAGAATTCAAATCATCTTAATAAGGTAAAAGCTGCATTTATTGCCTGAGTTGTAATTACGGTTCTTCTCTAACTTTTTGCCAGTGTAACGCAGCGTCTCATTTCTGGCTTCAACATGTCCCCTCTGACATTTTCCCATCATCTCGTTTCCTGTTAGCCCAGTTAAACCTGTGCTGCCTACTTGCTTTCTAATGTTTGCGAACCTGAGCGTGATTGATGTCGCTGCCACTTTGTCTCTAATGGTCATAGTATACTATTTCCAGTGGTATCTTTCTGAGAGATAATATGCTTAGCCTGCTAAAAGAGTTGAAAATGAAATGATTGAATTCCAGCAGTTGTATTTTTGTCTGAAAAAGGCACACTGTGCCAGGTTCTTACATCCTTTAGTACTTTATAAGTCAATAGGACAGCTGTGGAGTAAAATGATTTTTAATGAGAAGTGATGACAGAATCTGGCAAAGAAATAATGGTGAGTTAATCAGGAAACTTCTGCATTTTTGTAACAGTCTACTCTATGGTGTCTCAGTCAAATGATATGGCAGTAATACTTCCATACCTAGATAGAGCCTGAATTAAAAGAAGGAGAACCCTAAACATCTCTTTCCTTTCCCCATTCATAGTTGATCGTGTAGCAGAATGCCTTTGCAAAAGAATTACTGATTTGGCAATGAGGTACCCGTTCTTTCAGGCAATGTTGTGATGTTTCCTTAGAGCGGGGTGTACTGCTGGGGACTCTCACAAGCACCCGTAATGCATGAGGATGTAACTAAGGGGATGGCAGGGAAGCCACTAACTCTGTGCTCTAGAAGGACAGCTAGGAGAAGGCAAGGCAGAAAAGATGCAAAATGAAAAATACATACCTCTTTTCCTAATGACTTTGCCTGTCAAATCAAAAACTGTTTTAAATGAAGAAATGAGAGAGTCTCTTTTGATACCAGACTCATCATTAATATGGATTATTTCTTTTTGCAGACTTGCGTAGGCAACTCAGAGAGAATAGTGGCAGATGAGACACACAGATAACATACTATCAAGCTCATGTATACAATTGTAGCATTATACAGTAGTAAAAACTGCAGCTATGAGCAAGATGTGATCAGACTTTTTTGCTGAAAACAAGAAAAGAGGTGAAAAAAACCACCCTGACTTCCTGCTGAATCTTCTTGCATTTGAGTTCAAAGATGATTTTTCCATCAGCTTCCTATAGGTAAAATGGTACGGCATCTGACACGCTTCTTTCTCATGCCAGCTATTTGAGAGCAAATTAAAACTAGTCGGTGCCTCACTGGAGTTGAGAAAACCAGTGTACATCTGCTTAAGCCATCACCGGCTAATTAATAAATTAACCTGTTGCTCGGTTCAATGTATATTAGTTGAAGATAGAGTTCCTATAGTTTCAAAGATTTCCTGTATGTTTCAGTAAAATAAACATTATGTTTGCATTTCAAATAGTATTATTGCAATAAGCCCCTGAGATAGTAAAGAGTTGTCTTACTGGGTTGGAAGCACTGAGGTCTTTGCTCCGAGAGGTAATACCAGGTGTGGTTACGCTTTTGCAAGAGCAGCATGTTGGATGTAAGGTGTGTGTTGGACTGCAGGGAATGGAAGGGGCCATAACCACTTACGGACTTTCTGCTTTTATTTGGCAAGCATGACAATTATTTTCTCTATAAAATCAGAAGCTGTGTGTTGTATGCACTCAAAGCCACTAAAAACACTTCTGCTCACAGAGCGTGAAAATGTGGAATGCAATGGGTGGAGTAGGATTTGTTCTAGCCCCAAAGAGAGCGTCTGCCGTGGGATATCCAGTGGGAGGAATGATATCTTAAAGGGAGAAAGAAGCCTCAGACCAGTCCTGTCAGGAGAGTCACGTCTGGTAACTCTGCAGTGCTGGGGAGGGGGGTGTTGTGTTTGGGAAAACCCCTTCGGTGGCAGAGACTGAACACGCAACCCAAGGTGCCGCTCGCCTCTTGGGTCTCTGCTTCAATTAAGCTTAGGTGGTTCACCGGCAAGGGTGCTGATCTTGCTGTTCTTCTACAGTCATTGATTTATGCTGCTCCTTTAATACCACTGGGTTCTTTGGCAGAACAACAGCATGACTCCATGCATATTCATAACGACATTAATTTATCAAGTGACAGGGAGGCAGATAACTCTTGGAGGAAGGTTGTATAGCAGCCATGCATCTGTCTGTTGCCACTAATGCTATCCTGCTGGAAAATAAGATGCCAAGGAAGCCTGCTAAATGTCTTCGGATTACTAACTAATGGTTATATTCAATATTCTGGCTATGTGTTACGTATGTCCCTTTTGGGTTTCCTGTTTATGAAAACTATGCACATTACAAATACAGTAGCTTGTATTATACTAAAAGTTGAATTAAGCAAATAGTGGTGCAGTTCTATTCACAAAAAACTTTCAATCTGAGCTAAGAATCGAAGTGGTGATGGGGAAACTGGTAGTAATAAGAATGCCTTGTTATGTACTTCAGAAATGTATTTAAAACAGAACTAATTCGGCTGTCACAGATTACTTTTGTGATTAAAAAATGAAGTAAGGATGTGAATGAGCAGGAGCCTGAAGACTGGGCAGTGGTCTCCAGAGAATAAGGAAATGTAAGATGAAGGTGAATCTGGAGAACCTCAGGGTCAGTATTCTTGGTCGAAGGAGTGGGGTGTTCATAGTGTGCACTGAGCTTAAATGTGTGTGATATATTAAGCTGCCATTGCAGTGAGTCAGAAGTGCTCTTCTGGGGTCACAGGTCTGTGCTGCGTTTCAGCGCGTGATGGGGTGGCACCACTACACCCTTGTGCCTCTGTTTAGTTAGCTTGCTGAAGGGTTAAAAACGAGACTTCTGCAGCTTTTTTTTTTTCCCTACAATACTTGGATAAAGCACACTGCTCCTATGCTACTATAGATTTTCCCTAATCAATTTATGAGGATCCAAAAAAGTAGTTCCCATGTTGATACTTTTTTCTTTATTCTCTGTTTTCCTTGTCTTCGTTACTCTCTCATCTGTCATCTCACCATAATTGGGACTGAAAAGAATGGATCTGTCTCTTCAGTTTCTTTTTTACTCTCAGTGTCCAGCCAGATTTCTCCCAAAATGTTTGGTAGTCTTCTGTATGGTGGGATACTCAAGATGTTAAGTCTGTATTTTTTTAAGATATGTTATACTTCTGGCCTCTGGAAAATTACTTATTTCTGCTTTATCTCCTGGAGGTTTGTTACACACTTTTCCTTACCACCGTTTGAAGTGGTGGTAAAGCCTGATGAAGACAATCTGCCCTTCAGCAACAATTTTGCCTTAATACTTCTGCTTCACAAAATCACTCTTTGTGTTGCTATCTTTAAAAAAAAAAAATACATACAACTTTATTGCTGATAAACCTTGGTGGATATTTTTCGACACGTGTTCTGATTTTGGAGTTGGGGAGTGCTGATGGGCTCTAAGGTATGTTTGTCAATATTCAGCTTATTTCTATTTGGGGTTCTCGCTTCTCTTGCTGGTGCTTCACTACTGTAAATCATCACCTGTTTTGCCTCTGTCACTTGCCCAAAGTGGACAGATTTCTCTTTTTATGCCTGGGACTTGAATTTTTATCTGGACTAGACTGCAAGACATAACACAATTTATTTTTTTTTTCTTGTCACTTGCCCAACATCTGAAAAGAAGTGTTATGTAAAATACGTGCAAAGGTTTGACACTGATAAAAACTTTCTGCAGATATTTTGGAACTTAGTGTTATTTCTTGAGCTTTCACTTATGGTATCTTAGCTACTTTTAGAAGATGTTGCATATGTTTTAAGAGTTTCATGCTTATACCTCTGTCTCATTTGGTTTCTGAAGATCTGCTCTGGTGAAAAGCTTTGGTGCATTGAGAGTGATCCTGCCAAGCCTGAGTGATAGACGTGAGGTTGCAAACATTGTCTCCTGATTTCGTGGCCCACACTGGTAGATGCATGTTATAGTTAAGTACGGTATTGAAGCTCAGTTGTTTTTTTTGTTTTTTGTTTTGTTTTTTTTTTAATGTTTGGTGTAAAACTGTAAGATGATTTTTTTATTTTCTTCCCCTCAGGGCATCTTCCAGTTTATTCTGTATTGCACTTTCTCTGTACAAATGAGTGAATATTCTCCTCTGCCCACGTGGTTGGCACCTGAAGTTATACTCGGGGAGTAGATGAATATTAATACGTGAATTGGAGAGTTCAGATCTTCTTTGAAGTGAAGCTGTAATCGCAGTCTTGGTTTTTTGGAGCTAACGTTTCTTTAACTGTAGCCTCCTGTGATATTGGCTAACTGATGCTTTATTTATGGGATGTAACTCCCAGAGCTAGACAGGAGTCAAGGGAAAGGAGAAATGAATGATGTGTTCTGTTCCCCGAACAGTAAACAAGAAAGGGCTCACTCCAGCAAGGCGAATTTATTTACATCATCCTGTCTGGCACGTATTTCTGTAATAACAGTTGTATCTTGAATTGTTTGGAGCTCTGTTAATACTAAGGCAGGTCAGAGCAAAGTGTAGCTTTGTGTATGTATTGGGAAAGAATTGTACTAATAGGTGTTCTGGACCTCTGTGGTCATATGGCCATATATTGGATTTTATTTTACTTTTTTAATTGAAAAGAAAATTCCTTATATTTCCCCATTTCAAAAGACTGCTTAGTCTTTGCAAGAGAGGATGAACAGTTGTAAAAGCTGTCAGAAAAGTTAAGCTCTTATCTTAAACTCCTTAAAGTAAACAATATTCTAGGCAGTGGTGTGGCTTTCTACCAATTATAATATTAGGTTTATTTAAAAGGGATCCTGGTGTGCTGTGGAGCCTGTATTTTCTAACTTTTAAGAGCTCCAGCCAGAAACTTTTCAGTAATTTAAACAAAAAAATTAGTTTCGGATATTCTTAAGTGGCAATAAAACCCAAAGCTTGGTTTTACGTTGCACTCACTCATCATTCTGAAGGTTAATGTTTCAACTGTTCGAAGCAACAACTAGCAGAGCTAACAAATTAAACATCACAAAACAAACAAATTAAAACCATGACAGCTAATGAATGGGTAGATGAAAGTCATTGTATTATCTCCACATTGGAACAAGTAGTTTATCTTCTTTAAATATAGTCCCTAAATTTGCATCTGCTTGTTGATATTTGATATTGATATTTGATGTTGATATTTGATTTTGATAATTAGCATGCTAAATTAAATGGAGTATCACTAACTTACTGGGGTTTTTTTAATCTTTAAACTGGTATTTTTGTTGTTTTTCTCTTTAATCACATTACATTCCCCTAAGTTTATGCAAGGAAATCTCTCTGTATGGATAGGCTATTTTTGGAGTAGTCTGAAGTTATTAATGAAGCAGTACCTGACCTGGTCTATTGATGGTTATATGAGTGTGTGGTTGGTTTGGTGTGGGGTGTTTGTGGGTTTTTTTGGTTTGGTTTTTGTTTTTTTTTTTTTTTTAAATAATCCTGTTACTGCCTTGTGCTGTGGTGGATGATGTTGGCCCACCTTGCACCCAGCACTGAGAAGCCTGGAAGGAGGCAGCAGCAAAGCGTCACAGGCTGCTAATACTGTTGGTGATCATGGCTCAGGGACTGGCTTGGTCCCAGGAGTTTTGATTTCCTCAACTTGTCCCACAAACCAGAACCGTGACAGAAGAATACAATAGTAGGCATGATGTAATAGGAGAATTTGATGCTTTTCTTTTTTTTCTGCTCTGCAAAATACAGATTTTCCTTGAGAAATCCCTACATTGGAAAACTTGTGATCAGTGCGGAAAGAAACTGTTTGGAGCAGCTTTTGATGTGGATTTTGTCCTTCAGTGAAAAGTTGAAATATTTTTTGATTATGAGGAAAAAAGATCCCTTTGTATATGTTGAAATAACTGTATTATTGATGACAACAGTTTAGAAACAGTTTGGTGGGTTTTTTTATTTTTGAGTGTTATCTGGCCCAATATCATGTTGGGTGACCAAAGTATTTTGTCTTAACTTTCATAGACTGACTTCATTTCTTTCTCTTCTGCCTAGTCAGGCTGATGTTGAAAAGCACCCTTATTTCCTTTTATCCACAACAGGATGGGCAAAGTATTTTTGGAACGTGTGAACTGGTCTGAAACTTCATCCATCTCTCTCATCCAAAACTTTTCCTTCTAGCTGGCAATTTTCTTAGTGTTTTCTATGGCTGCTACTTTGCTTGAAGCAGTTGTCTCATCGTGGAGACCAACTTGCACAAATGAATTACTGCGGGGTAACAAATTTCCACGTTCTGTTTGCTTAGTGTTAAGTCACCTTCTGTTTGCTCCTTCTGCTGGTGCTTAAACTGTTGGATGAGACTGGGAAGCGCACACATGTCAGGTTACCTCCTGGTGTGGGTCCGTGATGGAGCAATTTGGGAAATGCTGGATGGGGAAGTAAGTGTGTATTTAACATTTAGCATTCAACGACACGTGACCCTGCTTTGAGCTAAGCCACCACAACATTGCACAGGTCCATTAATGAACCTCACTGACGGGTTTCTGGTGTTCAACGCAGATGGGCCCAGCTTGGTTTCCTTTTGTTCCATGCAGCGAGAGGGCCTGAAAGCAAGGACTGTTATCACCAATGGATAATCAAGGTTAAAAATAACAGCGCTCCGGAGTCGTCATTGTGTTTTAAGGAAACCTCTTGATTCGTGGGACTTCTGAGGGTGGGGGAGGCCTTCCTGAGAGTTCTGTCCTGTTTTGAGCCAGGGAGATTTTGTATAGATGTACTCTGTTAACCGTTGTGCTGGAAACCAAAACTGGTAAAGTCAGTCAGTGCTTAGGTTCTAAAGCCAGTTGGTTCCTGGATTTACACTACACAGTTGAAGAGCTGCTTACCTTTTCAGAAGGGTCAGTTGATACAAGTCCATCTATTTAAACAATGCATTAGAGCTGAATTAGGGATGGCAAGAAAATGATAATTCCCTTAAGGGCCATCAGTAGTAGTAACCTGTCTGTGTAAACTTAGCACTCCACCCAATAGCTGCAACTGCTTTGAGTCACTGAGCAGTTAAAAAAAAAAAAAAAAAAAAATTCAGTTTCTCTAAGATGTCCTTAAGAAACAACTTTGGTATTGAAAGACTAAACATAAAATGGTAAACAAAGAAAAGCAAACCCCAAAATAACTCAAAATTAAGAAACCCAGACCCTTGATTTTTTTATTTTATATTTAATATTTACCTTGACATTTTAGATGGCTCGCAAAGGAATTCATGCTGCAACTACAGTTCTTCACAATTTAAAAGTGAAGATTAATGTGGAAACTATGAAGATAGCTCACAGAAAGAGTTCCTCAGACTACATTTGCATATGACCAAATCGATAGTATGTCCTGTATTCAGAGAGGAAAGAAGTTACTTAATAAACATCCGTGAATAAAAACTGTAGAGTGGGAAGCTCGTGTTCTGATGGAAGTCAAATTACACATCCGTGTTCTCCTCTGAAGATAATAACAGCAGTCAGCCAGGCTGCATCTGGGTGCTAATGTGTGCCCCAGAAATTATGGCTTACTAAAGTTGTTGAGGCTGAGGAAAGAGCTGGTTAATAAAGTTGTTTTTCTCGATAGATGAACTCCTCAAGGTGGGGTTAATTTTCAAAATGCAGTCTCCTCAATCTTTGGTTTTTTAGTAAAAATATCTCAAAATACAGTGCACCAGGAGAACTTCTTTGATTGTTGTCTTCCATCTTTTTAGAGAAAAAGTGAGGAAAAACGATCTGTTGGAAGAGCAGCAAGCTAAGTGAATTCATACAACTGGTTAAAGTGACCTGAAACCTTGAACATATTCTGACTGGTAACAGTAACTTCACGTCTTCCCTAGAACTTGTCTTTTTAGCATACTTACAGAATTAAAAGGAAAAAAAAAAAACCCCACCACATTGTAGCTGCTTCTGTTACTTTATTGTGTGTCTTCTGTAGCTTTACATGGGAATGTGTGTTTATATTATTATACCTTACAAGCTGAAGTAAGAGTAGAAGTTTTAGTCAAGACAGGCACTTCCAGTGATGGAGAAGCTGATCCTGTATCCTTGTGTTTCAGCTCATTGAATAGCTGTGCGTGGCAAACTGGGCTTAACTGGTTTATCCTGTAAACCAGGTGAGTCACCCGAATGTACTAATCTTATGTATTCTCACTCTTGAAACCACGTGCACTTTTATCACAAGGAGTTACCTTAGTTTAAGACCGTAAGGCTCTGTGGGAGTTCGTCACGGTTTGTCTCCCCGTCTGGAAGCAGGAACAAGTACACCGACACGTTGTGCCTACGTTTGTTCTTAAGGAAGGGATTCGCGAACTCCCCCGGGGGCCTTGTTCTGGGGCTGCACTGGCTTTGTGTACAGGAAGTTTTGCCTGAACTCCAACCTTAAATAATCTCTCCTGAAATGGAGCCTGTTCCTACCGGTTCTTTCCCCAAAGAATTGGGCATGGGCCTGGGCCTGTTTTTTTGTTTTTTTTAATATGGTTGAAGACTTAAGTGCTGCCATTGCTGTGAGGTTTTGTTTGTGTGTTAAGAAGAAACAAGCTCTGTTCTTTCAGCTCTTCTTAGTACGCTCTTCCATTATTATTCTTGTAGTTTTCCACTTAATCCATGTTGTCTTTTATAATACAGTGAGATGATCTGAATGCGTATTGTAGATAAGGGGTTGTGAGTCCAAAATGGGGATTGCGCTTCCACTTACCGTGTGCGTCATTCCTGCTGGTATACGCAAGAGTGAGATGCCTTACTGTCATACAGCGTTACTGTCATACGCACGTTGGATTCGCTGCTTATAGCAAGTCCTGATTCTCTTTGTGCAGCATGGTCCCTCTGCCATGGGGTCCCAATAGGTCTTTTTGCTTCTGTTGTGATTTCTCCTGTGTGGATTGTTGGCTTGTTTGAACTTGTTTGGACTTTTCTTCCAATTTCTCAAGATAGCTTCACATTTTGATCTTGCTCTCCAGTTATTTTTACCCTTTTCATCATCATCATCTGCATATTTTTGTAAGTCTACTCTATAATTCATCTTCTAAGTCATTAGTGAAGATATTAAAGAACATGGGACATACATCTTCAGAACTATACTCAAAGCATCCTTCAGATTGAGAGAGAACATTTTAAGAAGTGCTCTCATGCCTTTTTACCTAATTTTGAAACCTAGATCACTTTTTCTGAAGAAAATGTATGTCACTGGTAGAAGCCTTGGTGGAGGCCTTTCATATTTATGTACTAATCTAGTTACTCTGTCAGAGATGGAAATTAGATTGGTTTGACATGATTTTAACTTGACAAATTCATGCTGGCTGTTTGCTATCCATTTATTATCACCTAGGAGCCTGTAAATTGATTAATAATTCGTTCTGGTATCTTGCTGGGTAGTAAAGTTGAGATCACTGATCTCCAATTCCCTGAGTCCTCCTTCCTTCTGTTTTTAAGATAGTCCTAAACTTGTTCTCCTTTAGTCTATAGGGACATCCCGAGTCCTCTGTCAATTTGAGGTTTGCTTCTGCTAGTTGCTAAGATAATTAGAAGTAATTTTTATGTAGCTGTGCTGATTTGAATAATTCTTAATAAATTCTTAACATCCTTTAGCTGTTTTTTCCCCCACTTTTCAGGAATTAAGCTTCTAAACCCTTGTTAACTGGCTTTAGGTACCTGGTAACATCTAATGTTTGTGAAGAACGCACTAGAAAGGTCTGAACATTTTAGACTTGCATACAGGATTATTTATTTTGCCCATTAAGCAGTTATTAGTACTTTCCTTTGCTTCTGCTTCTACAGTACTTAAGATACTGTCATTTTTGCATTTTACATCCCATGGTACTTGTGATTTACTTTATATATTAGACTTGGTTTTTAACATTTGCAGCTGTAATGTTCTTTCTTCCTGTCGTGCAGGATGCAGTTTCAGGTTATCCCCAACACGGGCAGTGGACAGAATCTGCAGGAGGAGCTGGCCTGCTCTCTCCCACCCTGCCACAGATTTCCATGCCCCTTCTCTAGGTTGACTCCCAGTTGCTCCATATAGCAAGACAAACCAATTTGGTTTCACTGTTTGGTGGGATTTTTGGCAGATGATTTTTCCATCACATTGGTAAACTGATTAATTCATCCTGCAGGTTGCATGATCACTAGATCCAACACAGGAAGGGAGCAGGACTTGATGGTACATAGTGGAGGGAAGAACAGATGGCTCTATTTGGTGGCAGCCCCCAGTTGAATTGAATGTGCCATGAGAATGCATCAAATCATTTGCTGATGTGTTTTGTTGTCTTTAAAAGGAAATTATTTTTAGGTCGTTATGAAGCTGCTCCAGTATTCATACGGGGATTCCTTTCTTGGATTGGAATTACTTGGCTTCTCCCTTGCACGTTCACCTCCACGAACGGCTGACCTTTCTGCTTTTCTCTATTCCTAGGCTTGTTTCCAGTATCCCCAGAGTTTTCCAAAGTCCGTAGAGTTGGGTGTTTTCAACCACTGAGGCTTTACAATTGAGGTATAACTTGTTTCCCTTCCCAAATGCTTACAACATAATAAGATAATGAGGAGGACAGAGTGGATCTTGACTGGTACCAAGGAAGCACGGAGTGAAAAAATACTGGGCCATGTGAAACTATTGTCAGCTTTCTTCACAGCCTGCAACTTTTTGGAGAAGATATTTAGAGCAGTTACCAGGTGTTCACAGCTGATGTACAGCAAAGATGTGGTGAATGATGTCTCTTTTTTTTTTGGTCCAGTCCTATTCAGCTTTTTAATTCAAGTCTTTCCTAGTGGAATAAGCTTGGTACCTTTTTGAATATCAAGCATTGAGGAAGAGATGGACGTGTTTTGAAAGTGCGGCTTACACTTCAGGAGGATTTTCACTAGTTAAGAGTAGCCTGAAATAAAAGGAATGCAATTATAAAGGGATATGTGCAATGTACTGAACTTTGGCAAATGTAATCCACATAAATATACCCAGTGAATGGCTGCTAAGTATGTGTTTCAGATAAAAACATTTGGCGATACACTGAATGAAAACGGGTGCAAGTCAGTAGTCAAGCTGTTGCCAAACCGAAATGTCAGGTTCAAAGAGTAGGCGGAGTTAAGCCTGGAAATAAATGATCACGCCTGTGGGATCTCTGCTATAGGGGTTTTCAAGTGTGCCAGGGACATGTTTGTCAGGAGTGGTTTTTTGGATACAACTTACTCTACTTCTAAAAAGCAAGAAATAGATACCTGAAGGTACGTTCTAGCTCTGCAGTTTTCCTGGTTTTATTCTGTTGCTGCTAACTTTCCCTTTATATTTTGGCAAACCTCTGTTGATTCAAGTGACTTGTGCCTTCAGAGTTCTATTAGTTCCTTCCTAGTTAAAATTAGATGTGAACTAGTGGGTTCCGTGGCGACTTCTGCAGCCTGTTGGGGGGCAGCGCTGTCCCCATTGTGCTCTCACGCTCAGTGCGTTGGCCTGAGCCTTTTAAATTCCTTTGAAAAAGCCGTTTCAAACTGTAATTACTGTCAGGTCCTGTGTAGACAATAATTCTGTTGTGTTTTTCTGCTCCAAACAAACGTGCCTTCCTTGTGACTCCTGGCAGCATGTGGTGCCGCCTGTGCTTTTAAATAAACTGTCCCTACCTGTGGCATAGTTGTACTCTGTTGTCCTGTTGTTGTTATTTCTTGGCAGCATTACCATTGGCGTATTAAAATATCAGATGATACATGAGATGTCTGTTGGTTAGTTGTTTTCCTTCATCTCTTACGTACTTCAGTACAGTTTCTCATTTTTTCTTACTTTTTCCTCATATTCTTGTATTCCATTCTTTTAGGCTAATTTTTCTTTCATTTGCCAATAGGCTTTCACTGAAGGTATACAATCCTAAAAAGTAAAATAAATCTAATCAGACTACTCTTGCATATCTTCATACAGCAGTAAAAATTAAATCCTTAGAATTTCTGGACCACTGTATTATATGAGCAAAATTGCAGGGGGGGAAAAAAGGGAAAAGAATGCACAGAAATGGGAGTGTGGCAAGCTGCTGTCTGAATGATTTGTAATGAGAAACATAACTGCTTCTAGGATTTATTCATTCCATAATTGCTGAAGCAAGAATTAAATACACTGTACACTGCAATATTCTGTTAGTACATCCTGATTTTGTGAATAAAAGGGTTTTACACTCTTGATAGTGTGTAATCCAGAATTAATTGAAGAAAGAGGGAGTTTTGCAAGTCAAATGCTGTATAATGAACTTAAACTGTAGTTCTTCAGAATTTCATTTGTGCTGTAACATGTTTCACCTGCACAGAAAGGTTTTTCTCAATCAGCAGCCCAGCCTAGATGGTCGGAGCAGTACATCTTAATATGTGCACAGAGGTACTGATTTATTGGAAAACCTATTAGAAAATACATCCTTCAAGAGAAGATACTAATATATACTTAAGATAAACATATCTGAAGAACATGATGGGGTGAGTCCCGGTATTACTGGAAGACGTAATCCAAAACATGCTAACTGAATTTATTTTCTTGCAATTGCATCGTTTATAACACTATGGTGAGTGGTACGGAAGGATGACTTTGATGGAGATCGTGCTTCCTATTGCAGATGTGCTGGAATTGATTCACTCCAAAAGTAAACCAATGATTGAACAAGCTTCTACATCTCAGTCATCATCAGTGGTTGAAGCCATAAGGGAGGATTTATCTAATCTTAATGACTTCTTGAGCCAGGAACTGAAAGGCATGTTTGGGTTCATTCCCTCTGAGCACCAGGTAATGGATTAACTGACAATGCAGCTGTATCAGAAACAGCAGCATCATGATTCGTGTTTCTCTGAAAAGCTTTTCTTGATCTGCTGATTATTTGGTTTTGCTTTCAAATGGCTAAATCATGCATTTGAAGTTGCAAGACTCATAATCTGCAGTGTATATATATATATGTATGTAGGTATAAAGTTCTGTCTGAAGTAAAGACTCGCATGAAAATACCACCGTTCACTGTTTCCCAGCTTTGCAAATGTTCAACTTGTTCCACCTCCGGACACTAAGTAGTCATGTCTCAAAATACAGGATAGGAGTGAAAGCTTAATTTTCCATGCGTGAGCAGGAACATGGAGTTAAGCAGTTGGGGTATCAGATTTTGTGATGTCAAGTTTTATACAGTTGGGTTAAAAGGTGGTTCTTGTACTCAAGATGTTTTCTAGTGAGGGTGCTTCATGTTAAATTGCTGATAGCAGGTTCTTCCTTGGTTAATATTGGGGTTCACATTGCTTACATTCCCCCTGACTTGTAAGCCTCAATACTTTTTGATACTACTTTATTTCATATACTTTTTGATACTACTTTATTTCATATACTTTTTTTTTTTTCCCCAAAACACCTTAGCTTACATGTTTGTTTGACTCTAATTGCCATAAGCTTGTGAGCATGGAGCCAGGCACTCCACTGCTTGTGCATCCCATTTTTTCTCTTGCTGGGGACAGGACTAGGAATGGATTTGTACTCTAAAAGCAAAGCTCTGCAATTAAAATAGAGAGGAAAGGCTGCAGGTGAGAATTGAGTTTCTGCAGGTTGTACTGGCAGTCCTTCATTTAGAGTGCTTTTGTTCTAGGGTGCAACTTGGCTCCTCTTTAAGATCAATGTTTTTTCCTTAGGTATCCTGTGAGGTTAGGGTGTTTATGCTGCTGTGTGTCAGCAGGATGGAGATGCGAACATTAGTTGATGCTAGAATCTGAGAGTTGTTATCAGTATCTTATTGCTGACCTGTTAATGTTTTACCTCTGCGTTAGCTATGTATTACTTTATCATAAATGAAAAAATCAGGCCAGCCTCTTGTTGATGGCATTTAGGCATTTAGTAAAGGTGCAAAATAGACGCCACTTTTTTTATTTTACAGCAGTGATTATTTTATTTATATAGTTGTAAAATTTGCTAACATCATTCTGATTAGCTGTGGCATCCTATGCTATGATCAGCATTGCCTAGTGTGTTTGGTTCGTGCGGCCATTCAGCCTGGAAGGGCTTGGCATTAGGAGTGTTCCGGCACGGGTTTCTTTGGGTGCTGTGGACTACAGGAAGTGACTGTGATAATGGCGTATAACATGCTTTCATGATTAAAAAGAAAAAAGCTACAAAATATAAATGCTAATGTAATGCTATGATTTTATAGCTGATGGAGTGCTTTTTCTGGAAAGTAAGAAATAGTTTGTCTTCCTAGAAGAAGTCAGTGTCTCAAAGGCAAAGAGGGCAGGAAAAAAGGATGTCTTCAGAGGAAGTAGATAATGGAGGTTAACTTGCTTTGGTTGTGTGGTATTCTTCTTCCTTTCTGAAGATGAGAAGCTGTGTAGTCTACCAAGTGAAAGCTGATGGTTAAGCCAAAGGAAAGGGTGTATATATTTGTGCTGAGAAGCATACATGCAACCTAAATGGGTACAGGATGGGAATGTTCCTGGTCTTGCATGGCAGGGCACAGACGTATCTGCTGTTTGAAGGTACAAATCTTGAGCAGCCTTGCTTACTAGCAAATAGTCTTTGTCTCTTTTTTTGTTGTTGTTAGTATTTTAATAAAGGCTGTAAAATGTAAAACTGCAAAATAAAGCTAGAAGTATAAGTGTATTTTATTCTGATGCTAGGTCTTGAATTTTGGCAGCAAAAATCTAGTATTTCATCCTTCCATCCTATGTTAGTGCCACTGTCAACCTGCCACAGCCATCCAATAACTTCCCTGTTGCCGATATCATTGAAGGTTTGAGTAGAAACCAGAGGGTTTTTTCTGTGGTTCAGCTCCAAGCACATATAAACTCAGATTTTGTTTTGGTACGGACTTTGTCATCGCACCATCCCGCTCCCTTTCCTGATTATCTTAGGAAGGTGTTGCATGGCCCAAACCTGAGTAGAGATCCTGAGATACTCCAGTGGCCACTTGTTCCTGCCTTTTCTTTTTCTCATCTGCTCACCAAGTTGCTTGGCGGGATGGGCAGGAGCCTTTTCTTGTATGTAATTGTATATAACATATATTGTATGTAGTTTTTGCCGGAGTCTTCCAGAAAGACCTTGCTGAAACCTTTAGAAGAATGAAGTAGACACTCAACCACTGCTCCCTTGTTTTCAGGAAACTCCAGGAGATTTGAGATGCATCTTCACCTTAAGCTGCGTTGACTCTTGCCCATATGTTGCAGTTATTCATCTCCCCGCTGTTTCTGCTAGTTTACCTAACCTCAGGTCAGTCCTGCTCATCTGTACGCTCCCACACTTTCCATTTTTAATACATTGGCCTCCTGTTGATTGCCTCCTGTCGGTGCACCCGCAGGCTGGATTGAAGCGAGCGGTTTAACCTCCTGGTTTGTAATCCAGCTTTTCTATCGCCAAGTTCTTTTTGCAATTCCTAGCTGAATGGCATCTGGTCCTGTTCACGTACTACTCGTGTTGTCTGTTTGCTCCGTAAGTTTTTATCTGTAGTGAATTTTTTTGGAGACCGGTTCTCACACCTGCTTTCCCTCCCTAACCCTAGAGGGATTCTGATATTGGCAGTCTTTTGAAACCCCAGGTAGGTTTACCTATTTTTTGGGGAAAGCTGTCAAAGACATTTAAGATTATAATGAAGAATAATATAATGGATCTTTCCAGTGTTGGCTGACTAATTTTGAGGGTATAACTGTTTTGAAATACTTCAAATTTTATTTTTAAAAAGAAGATTAATGGCTCTAGACATTGTATGTTTAAAAGGTGTAAAAATTTAGACAATTAGATATGATAGTCTGCATCCCATCTCAACGCTGCAAGAAAAACAGTAGGAAAGCTGTTGGCAAGTAGAGAAATTGAGTTTGGGGGAGCAGCATGTGTTGAATATTTGTAGAAACAGGTCTTCAGCATGGTTTCAGTTTACTACTAGATACTGGTCCAGGTGAACATTTTTGGTCTCAGTTATAAGGAGTTGTAATTGCTAACGTTAATAGTCGAGCTGATAATACAAGGTCTGTGCAACAGTGACATTTGTGTTTGAGTAGTACAGTAAGCCGCTACACAGGTTTCTTTTGCCTTTTTGTGTGTTTGACACTGACTTAAAAGAGTACATGGCAAGAAAATAAATTATTTAAACAGAAATGTTATCTGCAATCTGATCCTTTTGCTTTTTACACTATCCCAGCTATGCTTAAATGCAGAGGTGTCTTTCCCAATCAAATCTTCTTTTCTTAGTACATGTTTTATTTAGTAGTTAGAAATATTTTTTTCACAGTGTGAAATGGGGAAACCAGAAAAGTATTGAGTTTGAAAATAATGGTTTGATTATGTTGATCATTGCTGAGGAAGTTGCTGTGAAGAAATTGTTTTACCTTTTTTCAGTGTTGAAGTAATCTGCGTTGTTGTGAAAACCACAGTTTACCAACAGTTCTTGAACTAAAGAGTAAAGTCCATTTAGGTTTCCTAATCTTTCCTATCTTTTTTTTAAAACAAACCAAGTATAGTGCTTTAAAAGAGAATGTCCTTACTAAGGAAGGGGGAAAAAATAATACATGTATTTTTACCCAAAAGTAAAATCCCTCCCTTACTCAGTTTAGCTCAGAATTGCAGCCCCAGGCACAGCACAAGCCTGGTTTTGTGGCAAAATCAAACTGCAGCCCTGTAATGTAGAACAGCTGAAACCTTTACATTCTCCCCCCCATCTTTAACTGTTAGTAATATTGACACAGGATTTTTGACTATATTGAATGAGAATCAAAAAGGAGTAAGAAGGTGGTGTGATAACCAAGCCCCTGTCATAAATTAAAAAGGGAAACTACCAAAAAATAAATCCCGACCTTAAAACAAATACGTTTGCCAAGTGACCACAGAATGCTTCCTTATTAACTTCAAATACGGAAAAAACCCAGGAAGAGCAGGCGGTAACCGTGCATTGAATGAAAACAATATCTTGCCAGATGTCGGTACTACAGCTGAAACTGGGAGTAAGTTCTATGCATCCCTTGAGTCCTAAAACGTGCCAGCAGAAAGGAAACAACCCCTTAAATTAAAAGATAATAGCAGGGCTTTTCTCCGCTCTAACAGTAAAGGACGTTCTCAGTCTGTGTGCTTTGTAATTTATTTCAAATTGAACGGAAGTGGAAGAAATCTCGGATGTAATGTGTGTTTGGACCAGGGTGCAATGCCTGTCAAGACAGACATTTTATGGGCTTGTACCTAAAAAGCTTTTACTGCAGCCCAGTGAGAGCAAATGAATCTCTTGAGCTCCGTACCGGTCCAAAAACCTGTGTCGCAAAGTTTAGAGACATGGCTGTCAGGGAAGGGCAGGAGATCTTCTGGGCTGAATTTTAGTCAGCTTGTACAGAAGGAAAACTCTGAAAATGAAGTTAGTAAGCAAGAATTAATATTGGGCCACTTTGCCTAAAATGAATCTTTGAAGTTATTGGGAGGGTGGTGGGAGAAAGGACGGAGTCTGCAAACATTTTGTAGTAGGAGTAGGGACTTGGACCTGTTTGAAAGAAGTACTGGAATAGTGATGGCTCTTCTCTTCGGGAGATACAGTGTGCTTCACTGAAATAGTGACGCTGAGTTTGCTGGGGTGTTGGTGCGCTCTTCTCTGGGCTTTGCGTCTTGTTCAGAGTGAGTGATAGGAAAGTTGCTTGAGTGAATTTGTGTGTGTTTTAAAGGGGGGGGTCCTCAGGCCATTCTTCATGAGAGGAAAGAAGGGGCTGCCTGGTGGATCTTTTTCTTGTGCCTGTTATGACTAAGACAGAACTCTCCCCAAATCAATCCATTTCTTTTTCTCCAAGTTCGCTGCCGATTTGGGAAGCTTCCTCCATATCCTTGCAGTGTGAGTGATTTTTCTCTCACCTTTGGTTTCCAGACCCTTCCCCACATTTTTTTTTCAGGCCCGAGACTGCCTCTAAGGGCTATTTGTATTCCTCTTCCTAACTTCCACTCTGGAACAGCCTCAGGCAGGCCTGGCAGCCCAAGCTCTGCCCCTGCTATTTATTCAAGGCTTGGACAAGACCTGGAGGGGAGCTGAAGCTCTGATGTTGTTGTTGGAGGGGTGCCATGAAGGGAGCCTTCCGATTTGAGAGCGCCAGGTGGTTCTGTAGACAGCTTAATGCATTAAGATAAAAAATTGTATCTAGGAAAAGCGTCTTACACAAAATCATTCCTGTACTTAACATATGTGTCTATATCTTTCTATTTTTAAAAGTCTGAATGGCAATATAGAGGAGAAAAATATTGTACTTCAGGAAATTAAAAAATTCACAGAGCCAAAGAAAAGCCACATTCTTTAAGGGAGGAGGATGGGTGCTAACAAAGATCTGACAGCACAGTTGTCCTGAAGAACTGTCTTGGAATAAGTATGTGAAAACTGAGATAAAAAGATAATTATAAGCCAAAAAGTCCCCAATTTTTCTGATTTCCTTTGCTGCTTGAAAGGCTTAAGCTACTCCTAAAACTTGGTTTCTAATCAGATTAGTAAAGCTGCTGTCCAGTTCCTCCAGAGAAAAATCTCACATACTAGTTTTCAGTTCTTGGTGTTGGATCTAGAGCTCTGATACCGGTATGAGAGACGGTTTTCCAGATTGTGGAAAGGATTACTAATATATTTTTTTTTTCTGTCCACTATGCTAAGTGTGCTGTTCAACCTCACTTATAGATGGTGATTTTTCTGAGGGAGAACCAGGTGGTACAGCCTGTGAGACCCCCACTACCCCGAATTGGCATGTGTCCCTCAGTGATATAGAAGTACATTCTGCTGCCCTATGGATTCATACTCTTAAGGAAAAAAGGTTGCCTGATAAAACTTGACTACAAAGCATTGCTCCATAGTTTGAACTCTAACTGCAGGTTGGTAAGGGAACGTGCCATGTGAGTCGTGCTTGCCCTGGGCTGCGTTGCCTGTGTGGTCGGAGCAGGGAGCCCGCAGCCCAGGCCCTGGGGAGCTGCGTTTCTGCAGGTCACTGTACTGTTAGTCCCTGGGGCAAATGAAGGGACTCAGCCTGAGTAAAGGAGAGCAAGATGTTCTGCTTCCCTTGCAGAGTACAGAGTAAGGAAAGCGTGAGGCTGCGTAGAGGACTAGCTGGTATTTCAGTCTCAGGAGAGACGGCGAACTTCTTGGCACACTAGTGTTTCTTTAATTAGGCTTAAAGGCTGCTTGGCAGCGCTCTGATTTGAATGAATGTATACAGTTTGGAGTATTGGAAATTAAGCTGCTGAAGCACTTGGACTTTTTTTTTTGTTTCCCCAAAAATAAATCTCTAGTTTGCAATCTTCCAAATCTGGCTGTGTTTTAGAAGAATATGTACATATGTATTATTGTCCAGATTTGAGCACCATAGCATGTCAAAGGGAGAGACCAGAAGGGTCCAGAGTGTTTATAATTTTACTTTGGAAAAGGCTGCCAAACCTGATGAAACGCTCATCACCAGCTCTGCTGTGGAAACCCAACACAAACCCTTTCCCTCCGGGTGATTCTTACAGATCCTTCTGCTGCATTTGCCTGGTCCATCGCTGGCATTTTGATACTGTCTTACAGCCCTCTGAAAGACTTCCGATAAATTTTGGCTGCGATGGCATTTTGAATGATGGTCTCCATTGTTGAGCAGTCAGTCGGCATTAAGGTTAAGATAAACTTAACACTCCACCTTCTCTGGTTCTAATCATCCTAATGATTGTTCCCTTTCTTCTGGATGAAAAAGTAGATGTCTTGCTTTTTGTTTGCTCTTTGTTAAATATGTTAAGAGAACACTTATACGTAGACAGATACTATCAATTATTTATTATTTTGGTGGAATATTTTTTTTAAAGTATGTTTCAGAACCTGTTTGCTAAACTGACGTCTTGCCTATCAAAAGGAAACTGCTGGCAGTGTGGCAGGCAGATTTGGTCACTTTTGCAAGTCTCCTGTTTCCACCTGGTTTGCTGCTTGTGGGCTAGGGAGGAGGGCTGGTAGGCTTGCCTCATTGTTTATAGACATGAGATGTTTAAAGGTTGTTGTTGTTTTTGTTTACTATTTATTATTATTTTATTTAAGTAGACAGTATGTATCAGTAGTTAGCCCTAGGAGCCTTTTCATAAACTATGTCCCTTTTTATATGAAGCATTGCACAAACCAGTAAGACTGTAGTATAAAATGCTCCTGGAAACTCAGCAGGTTTTATTGTTGGGTTTGTTTGTTTTTAATAAAACATGGTGTGTGTACATATTTAGTGAGGCATGAAGAAGGGGGAAAGCAAAGTAACAGCAAAAAGCATTGTTACATATTGTGTCATTTCTCCTGAGGTCTGTGGAAAAGATCCAGGAGTAAGAAATTAAGTTTTTTTTTTCCCTTTTTTCTTTTTTCCTTCAGTCTGATTGTTTTTGAGGATTGGAGGGTGGCAGAGGGAGGGAGACATTTGTCTCAAAAGAAAGTTAGTTGTTAGTTATAGGATTTAATTATTTTTTTTTAATTTCCAATAGTTAATATTTCTTTTCACCCTCTGCAGCAGGGGACTGCTCACCATAAGGTAAGCTGATGAATTTCTTTAAGGTAAAAGCTCCTCTGACTCCCAGCAGTTCGTGGGTACTTCCCATATAGCCCAGTGTTTCCCAGCTGTGATGTGGCATCTTTAAGTGACTAGCTTTGTGTATATAAATACATATGAGTTCAATATATATATTGCCTGTAGCCTACAGTTGAGGGAATCGGTACTTTTCCTGGGAAGTCTCCTTTCTGGGTTCATCGGACACTCCTTCCTTTCTGGCTTCAGCATGTTGGGAAGCCTGAAGGCGACCCACCAGTTTGTGTAGCCGCACCAAATCCTTTTTGTTTCTGAAAGAGGAGTTTGTCATCCATTCCAGAGCAGACAAAGCACACAATTTGTTTTGGCCGAAGAGGGAAAGTCTGACTGCCGCTCATCCTTGCTGTACTGATGTGCTTTGCCTTATACCAAACCATACAATTATTTTACCTTGCAGTCTTCTCTTGAATCCTTAGTTCTGTTTTAGGTTATTTGACATGGAAATTTGGACAATAAAACTTGAGAAGAATCTTCAGTTGAACATTCAGGTAGCTGTTGAGGCATGGAAATCTGATCTACTTTTGGCAAACTACTCCATATATTCCTTATATAACTGATGTAACTTGACAGTTAATATCATAATGTAGGTTCATTGGGATCCGAATCCAGAAAAAGATAATTGTTTTTTAGAGTACTCTGTGGCAAAATGAATCATGCAGATATCCTCTTAAGGTGTATAGGCTCCATTTCAAATAAATATACAGTGTGTGTGTCTCGGGCTTCAACAGGACTCGTGCTCACTTGGTTCATAACAACTGATGTAATAAGACTTTTTCTGTCCAATTTGTTTTCCCTGTGGTCTTCCTGGTTTTCTTCCCTCGTGCATTCCTGGTTTAGTTTATCTGTGGAAATAAGGCTTATGTGATCATACAGCCTCTTGTGTGCACTAATCTGTTTTCATTCCTCTCCCTTGCACCAACACGTTTTGAATACATTGAACAGTTCCAACCAGAATTAAAAGAAAGGTAGAAATTTCAAAAAGTGATGTACTGAGTTTTATGAAAAAAGGTCACCTGGGTGAAGGATGATGTTATTAGTCCCAGCTGATTTCAACTTAAAATCCTTGACTGTTTTCACTCTTGCACACGCAGCTGGTTTAGTGTCAGGTAATTCATTGTCAAATTTCATGCTAAATGCTCTAGGAAAATTATTGTTCTTAGTGTGAACATCACTCCCTTATTTTGTCAAGTCCCAAACCCCTGCACTATTAGGATGATGGTAAGTTTCCGATGTCTGCCAGCAATGGCAAAATAATTTATTAGGCTACACCTTCCAGGTTCTGTTGGGTTGTGTTGGGTTGCAGACAGAAGTTTAATATGCTTTCCTTTTTTTTTTTTTTTTTTTTTTCCAGTGTGATCTGTTAGAAAAGGGAAATCGGTCCCCCTTGGCAGAAAGCAGAGTATCAGGCCAGAGGTACGCTGGGGCAAACACAGCGATGCTTGGGCTGCTGGGCAGAGGACTGTCCTGGTTAGCTCTTTGAAAGGTGTTTTCATGGTCTGTAACTGTCCCAATTTTAAGAAATCATCCCTTCATCTTTTTGTCTTCTGAACGATTTCCACTTGACGCTGTCCTTAAGGCTTCAGAGAGTGAGGAAAAGATAATTCTTTGTGTGGTCCTTTCCTTTGAAGACTACTTGCATGTATGTAAGTGTCGTTTGTGTGTAAACTGAAGTTGCTTTCTCAGTGTTTTCTGGGCACAGATACATACTCTGCCTGAGCAGGGGAAGAGGGAGGTGTGGAAAAGGCGAAAGAAGAGTCCTCATCACAAGTGGCAATAGAGCTGTTCAGAGAGACAGAGGGAAGGAAACCTCCCGTTTTGAGTGGGTCAAAACCTTCTCTATGTGCATGACGCAGATGCAGAAGGAAGCCTTGCAGACCAGTAGAGTCAGGTTAACAGTGATTTCTGTAGCCAGAAGTCCCTGATGGGACCTCATGGTTGATGCGCTTTTTTTTTCAGTAAACAGTTAAGGGGGGGGGGGGGGGGGGGGG
>VXBL01001724.1:1169180-1291447 GCA_013400195.1 Aramus guarauna
AAAAGAGTGGGGGGGGGGGGGGGGGAAGGCTCCTGCGGTGCTGCTGCATCAGAACCACTGATCTGAACTGATGGCTTCCATCCCATTAGTCTCTGCTTGGTAAGTTGCTAGTTATCTTTTCTCATAAATACACACACTGAAATAAAATGTCTTTTTTCCTCTGCCTGTGGGTCTCAAGCTGAATTAACTTAGCGCTGGATTACAGATATCTCTCCCTCCCTTGACTTGCTGCTGCAAGAACTGTTCTTCACCAGGGAAGAAACAGGCTCAAAATGCGTGCCTGATCTTATGGATCCCAAAGGCAAAGTTAACAAGTGTAATTTATTCTTTTGGCCAGTGCAAGTTCTGTATTTTAACTGCTGTGTTAAACCGGGGAGGTTCATATAAATGTTTCCATAGGACATCGAGTTAATTCCAACTTCACAGGTCATAAATGCGCAACCATGGAAGTCTTTACGGCCGCTGTGGCTGTACCCGCAGTAATCGCCTCCAGGAGATAACATTACGCTTCTTCCTAACTGCTCGCCCGTGTCCCAGGCAGTGGGAATTTTTGATTGCAATGAGGGAGATGGGCTTTTAATCTGCACCATTATCCAAACCGGCATTCCTTAAGCACGTTCGGGAAGGATCCTTTCTCGTGAAAGCATCGCGCCTTTTCAAGCATTGGCGATTTCAGTGGTAATAAAGTACGTCTCTGGTTTTTATGATCTGTTAGACATCTGTTAGTCCACAAAATTTTGATTGCTGATTGTTTGGTTTTAGCCATTTTTATTGGCAAAAGTCTTTTTCACACCTTTGCACAGAGGAATTAATACTACACAATTTTCATCATTAGATGTCTGGTTTTATTGGATGATTTTGCTTTTTTATGTTGAATGCATGCTGCTGAGAATTTCCATTTACTGAATCTGTGGATGTTGCAACAAAAGATAGGACAAATTGTTCTAGCATATTTGAAAAATGAAGTTATTTTCTTGTAATGATAAGTGACAAAAAAATCATGTCAGATCATTTTTATAGGAATTTTCAGCTGCAAAGTATTTCAGAGGAGCATGTAGTGAATGACGGATCTGCTTCTGCAGCAGCCTTAATTTTTTTTTTTTTGAGGAATCACTTAGGGCACTTAGGGTCACATTTTTCTATAGTAACCAATAAATTTTGTTTTCCGAATTTAACAATGGGGCAGTTTTACAGCAAATTTGAATGGTGCTCCTCTGCAGTCTTCTATTGCTTGCTGCCAGTCTTGATTGAATCAAAAGCCGATGTTTTGGGTTTTTTTAATGTCCATAGCCTTACTTCTATCTGGTTAGCTTTCCTGCAGTGTGTTAATGCTGAACCATGTTTAGATGATGGCTCTGTTGGCTTCCTGGTTGTCTTACCTACTGCAGGTTCTTTTTTTTTTAATGAAAAGTTCCACTGTGGAAAAACCCAATGCTAAAATTCTCAGCGCTTTTTCTCTTCAGTGACTTACTAGTCTTCAAGTAATGAAAGCAAACAGTAGATTTCTTTTTCTTCTGTTGTTACTATCTGGTATCCTGTGGCATTGTATATCACAACCTGTTATTTCTCACCAGTGGAGCCTTGATAATTCCTTTCAGTCTGTTAGCAGAAAGAGAGGCAAGTTCAATATTTCATGCTGTGTGCAGTGTTTCAGATTTTTCAGCAATGTCTGGAGTTCCTGCCCAAGAGAAATTTTTCCCCACAGGCTACAATGAGTAACTGCCAGCATTGTTTGCTATTAATAATTGCATGCAAAAATTAATCTTGGAGCTGCCGTAACTTAATCATGCTGTTGTGTGCAGAAGCCAGATGATTTAGATCTGACCAGTTTAAGATGGTTCTTCAACCAAATGCTGTCTGCACCTTCAAAAGTGAAGCAAAGTAGCCTATCTTCAAGCTATGTGTCTCTTAGATGGCAGGAGAGGCTCCATTTCATCAGCATAGTGGGGAATAACCACCCCACAGCCATTGTTTGAAACCCACCAGTGTGTCCAGGGAGGGCTGCAGGTACCCTGTATTGAGCAGCAGCTTCTGCAGCGTTGTTGAAGACGACCCAATGAGTACAGGACGCTGTTGCCTGGCTAGGGCATGAGATAGGTGAATGGGAGCTGGACTCAGGCCCAAGTGAACCTCACCCCAACTACAGGTCAGGCTTAGCTGCTGGTGTAACACCCTGCTGCTTGTGAATCATCATGGCACCAAGAGGAATGTTGTCTCGGATGTGCCATCACTGTTGCCTGAAGCGACTTCAAAAATTAGAGGTAAATTTAAATACATTAATTGTCTGAAATTTTCTGTTGTCAACATGTACAACCATGAATACTTTGTTTAACTTTCGCTGCTGAGACCAATTCAGTAAGCTTGGAGAGATCCCCAGCTAAAGAAATCTTACATCTGGTAATGAGACTACATCATAAAGTACTTTAATTTGCTGATTAGCAAGATGGGGTAAAGATCTTTCTCCAGAAGCCTCTCACAAATAGGAAGTCTTGAAAGATTTTGTGAGGAGGTGGGAATGAGCACTGAACAGTTTGGGTTTTTTATGGTGGCCTTTGCATGTGTGTTTAATTTTCAATTACGTGTCCACTTGAGCAAAGAAGAATAATTTTAAAGAATGAAAACTGTGTATACATAACATCAGGAGAGACAGAGCTGGTTTAGATCATAGTTTTTTATCAAAGACAGGTCTTGTTGGCACTTTGAATTTCATTCTAAAACACATACAATTTCTGTAATTGCTATCCTAACTAAATTCAGCTCAATCTTGGAAAGTAATTTCAAAGAGTTTCTAGTGGTTTTAGAATTACAGAATCCATTAGACAGACTTTTTGCTTTCCAGAAGCATGGATATCTGTGTGACCATTTTAAGCTTAAAAACACCCAACCAAAAAAGCCCCCAAAATAACAAACCAACTTCCCCCCCTGCCCGCACCCAGCAAAACTCGATCCCTACGAGACAAAGTCACGTGCTGAAAATAATTGGGAGTTCCATGGCTGGCTTTGGAACATTATACTGAAGCTAATTCCTGATATAAACATCACTTATTAATAGCTGGTATTGCAAAGTATTATGTGGTGATTAACATTTTGTTAATGAACTTTGGGGAAGGTTTTTCCAGCAAATATTAAATATTTGAAAATACTTCTCATTGGTTCATAGTATTCATGATAGAAGGGTGGTATTATTATTATTACTACTACTACTATTACTGGTATAAATATTATTTAGCCTTGCCAAGCCTTCAAAGGCAGTTTGAAGGCTTTTTTTCTGAAATCAGGGAATCGTTTCAGCTGTAGTGGGACCTGAATAGCTTACCAAACAAACTTTTAAATTGAAGTAAGGGAGATACTCTGGTATTAATAGGTTTTAAAATAACCTTCAATGCCAGTAGTTAGAAAGTTTCCAATAAAAACATTCTGCAGCAAGGATGTTACCTTCTCCACTGAAAGAAAGAAAATGCATCACAGCAAAGGAAGAAAAGAAATACCAGGTAGACAATTTCAAACTTTGCAGTTCTGTAGGTTTATTTTGCTGTATTTGATCAATGGGCATGTCAAGTACACCCGTCTTTCTGCCTAAGGGACTCTTTTTGCCGCTGTATTTGCTGCTGCCACTTACTGGGGTCAAAATGCAGAGATTGTAGCAGGCTGCTGCACGTCTGTATGGTTCTCATAGTTTGTGCGGTGAGGGCAAGTTAGAGTGTTTGAAAGATCCTTTCTGTGGTGAAATCAAGAGGACACACCTGGGAGAGACGAGCTGTCTCTGCCTGGGCTTCATTGGTGAGTAACACGCGTACAGGCGGTGTGGTAGGTGGAGGCAAAAGGAGGTTGGAAGGTGGCTACAGGAAATGCCAGCTGGTCAGGGTGAAGGTCTCTTGGCTGGAAATGTGTACAATGCACATCCTTCCAATAGCTGGCTGTAGGTCTATCAGTAACCGGCCCTGGATCCCAGTTTCCCCAGTTGCTGACAATCATGTGGGCCCCCAGCCCAGCTGCTGGTGCAGCCCCCCTTCCACGCACCAACACGCACGTGTGCTGCAGAGCCCTCCAGTACCTGGCCTGAAGCACTTGGTCAGCTCAGTGACTACCCCTTGGGTCCAGTTGCCTCCAGTTACCTGATTTTTTTCCAACAAAATAAAGTGATTGCTGGTTTGCACGCAGGCACAGCTGTAGAGGGCCTGATTTGCACAAAGTGAGATAGTTTTATACTTTTTTGAGACATGTTAGAGGTATGTCCAATCAATTTACACATTGCTTTTGACAGATGTTAGGTGGCATAGGCTGGGTAAGGTAGCCAGAAAGGAAGAATTTAGTGACAAGGCTTTCATTCTGTCCAAACCCAGGGTAAAGCGCAGACCAGATCCTCAGCTAATGCTTTACGCTAGCTGGGGACCTGTTCCTATTAATTAGGAAGGAATTACTCTGTTTTGAGTATGTAGTGGTGTGCAGGATTGTAGCTAAGAATAAACTTCTTCAGTAGCAGATACCACAAGTTATGTGCTTCTCTGTGCTCCCATTTGTGGAAATAAAAGGAAGTGTGCTTTATCTTCTCTTCTTCGCTGTTAATTCTGCTGTTTCTTAGTTTCGGTTAAATATTTTCAGCACCTTTTTAGTTTTGTCAGGAATCTTTAACCTGTTTTGATGGCTATCTAACATGAGCATCCTTCACATCAGAAAAGAAATAACCAGGACATAGACAATATCAAACATTTTCCTCCTTAATACGTATCCCTGTGCTGTGTGAAGATGATCAGTGCTGTGACTGGGATCCATGTGTGGTCTGGCAATAGAGACATGCTGTTCAGCTGAGCAGAATTTGCTGCAGCATTGATTACTGGAAAATTCTAAATACTTGTCCACTGTCAAATTCTGTTCTTCACCTATTCTGTTCATCTTCAAAGACTTTTCTTAGGAAAGATAACTTAGAAACGTGTACCTTCAGAAACTTCCCAGTGCTGTAAGCAGCCACAAAATTGCAAGGAAGTAATGCAGCAGGTGGAAGGACGTGGGGAACTCTTGTCTGGGTGTAGATGCCTGGTTGTGAGGCAGGCTAAGCAGAAGGTGGTAGCACAGGCAGCATACGTCCTTTTCCTTTTCTTCCCAAGTGAAGGAAGAGAAATAATGCTTTGTGTCACTGCAGGCAATAGACTCTGTGGAAAATGTGACTTCTTCCTAGCCAGAGCCTGCCTGGGGCAGGGGAGGTTTTAGTCTTTTCAATTACTGTTTGACAGCAAAAAGGCACAGTGAGAAGGGGCAGCTGGTACCTGGAGCTCTAAGGTTGCTTGTCTGTTACCCACTCCGCGTGGGCACTGTGAAGAAAAAAAGAAAAAAAAAAAAAGTTGCTTCTGCCCCTAGTTACACAAGAATTAATATTATGGCTGGTCAAGTGCAAACAGTAGACACTTTTCTCTCTCTCTTGCCCCCTAGTATGATGCTTGTCACAGATGCTTGGCTGGTGTAGCATTTGGGGATGCATTTGCTTGATCTAAGAATAGCCTTGTCCGGGAGCTGCAATGTCTCAGTCTAGTACACCTATTATTTCTGTCTGCGTTAGTCCTCCTTATTCTGTCTGACTCCATCGTTCAAACCCCGTTGAATTACTCATGCTGGTAATGTTCTAACATAAATAAATAGAGACGAACATAAATACACAAAAAAAGAATCTAATTACCACCTAATTCACAGGAAGGCTGTGTTTCAGACGAGGAAAATTGCCCTCGGCAAAGGGTAACTGTGATTATTTCACATATTCCAGCAACAGCAAGAAACTTGCTGTTAACTTCTAAACAGCAGATTGCTGTGACAAAGGAGGAACAGTGTTGACATTTTTTTTTTTATTTTTTTTTTCTCTTAGGCCACATAGCTGGTCACTGAGAATGATACATGATTTTCTATGCCAGGGAGACTTGACTGGGCCTGATAGATGTATGTCTTTCCTTCCTGACTGTCTCAAGGGCCTTGCCCATCATGGCTTTGAAAATGTCTGAAAGGGAGGAGAGTGCTTTTGTTAATGTCTGAAACAGCACTGTCCATCACCTGTGCTGTTTGTCCCGGAGGTACATCGGGCACTCCTATGTCTCTCTGGAAATAACACCCCAGAAACAAAGTCAAGTTTTGGGCTTAGGCTCCCTGTTTGGTGAGAGGGATATTGTTGGTTGGCAGAGTAATGCTTCTAGAGACGGGTCTCTTCTAATCCCCTGACATTAAATGGGTCACTACCATGAAGGATCTGTACCGTGTGCTCCTCTAGCTGCGTATGGGGTTAGCAGTTACTTCTCTCAAAGTTCAAATAATCAGCTAAATCACTTAATCTTTTCCTGAAACCATTCCCGACTCTAGAGCGGGGAAAAGATGGGTAAGGTGGACAACACACAGGGCATTTTTGTCTGCAAACTGAACTGAGCCAGTTTGATGGTACAGTTGTTTGCACTGATTTCTAGTCTGCCTGAAGGTAAATGTCCCTCCTTGCGGATACTTTCCAGGTAGGTCATGTAGATGTTTGCTCTGCCAGGTGGTTGGTGAGCCTTGTCTTTCAAACACCAGAGTGTATTCCAGCAAAACCAAGTTTGCATCTATTTTCTGCTTCGGGAGTACTCATATGAGAACTTCAGGGGTCACCCTGGGCAATTTAATGCGTGACTTTGTAATTCTTCCTGATACAATAAAAAGGGAGATTCATTAACAGTTTGTCTCAGCCACTACTTTTCTCACGCCTTATGAAAGAATTGCACAGGACTCGTGCGTGACCTTGATGAACATGATACCTACTTGTTCCCGTCTTATTGTGCTTTGCTGGATGCCTAACGATTTCAATGTGCTGAAGAATCCCAATGACTATAAATATTTGTTCTACCTCTGTGGGAAAATAAATATTCTGATCCCTTAAAATTATTGCCCTGTAGACCTTTTTGTGTGTATAGTACTTTAAAACTTCAAGTTTTTTTTGTTTTTTTTTTTAATGTTTTTGATTGCTCTCTGGTCTTTGTTCGTTGATCCTTCTCCTTGTACAGGTAGAATGTTTTGTTACTATTGTTCCACTAGTGATTTTTAATTTTTTTTTTTTTTTTTTTAGTCAAGTGGATGGGAAAGATTAAGAGAGTGATTTTTGAAATTACCCTTCTTGGTATGAAGTTTTAATTTTAATGCCACATTTCTGCTAATAGTGAAAATGTGCCTTGAATAATACAGGTGCTACCGTGATCCTCTGCATTTTTCTTCAGGCTAGATGTGAAAGTAGAGGCAGAAGCACTGGAATGTGAAGTGCTCAGGCTCCCTTAGCCTTGAACAAAATAAAAATCTTGGCCTTGAAATTGAGCTTCAAAGTTCACCAGAGCTGTGAGGCTGCTTTTCTATGTTATTTCTTGCCATTTTACTTCAAAGTTTCTTAGAAATTTGAACATGAATAATGAATTTTAACAACGGTTAAAACTGGATAATGAACACAGATATTTGGATTAGGAAGAATAAGTGTGCATTTCTGCAATATAAGTTAGTGGAGTTTCTCATAAGTGCCGTAATCTGTCTCTCTCTGAAATGGTGGCTCTTCTTTTTCAATATAAATGTGATTAAACCATTAAACAAAACAGTTTCTTTACTTACCTTCAGCTTTTGTTTCCAGATGCTCTTTTCTTTTGATCACTTTCTGAAGCTTGTCTCTTCCATTTGTGCTTCCTCAGGTTTGTAGAGGAGATATTTCTCCAGCTCTCAGCTGCCTTCTGCAAGATCGGCTGCTTCAGTGCTCTTCCTTACAAAGAATAAGAAACACAATAATCTGTTAATAGACTGGTACGTTTTGGATAATAAGGCTAAAGGCTGCAACCAGTTAAATTGCATTTTCTCTAGCGGTCTTAAGAACAGACTTAGATGGATATGTATAACAATAATAAATACAGGCTGGTATAAGCCTGGACTTGGTGTTATTTCCATATGAAGCAGTGGTAAAATCATTCCTAGGCTGGAGAGTCTGCTTTGGGTATCAACATTGTAAAAAGGTAATAAAGTTGGTGCAGGAAAGAACCACAGAAATTATTTGAGGAAGCTTGATTTGCAGCAAGAGAAAAATGAATTGTCCATTTAGCTCAAAGAAAGGAAAAACATTAGGTGTTTTAATGCAAGTCCTGTCTGCATAAGTACTTATAGATGACGCGATACTAAAGGACTCTTTAATCTAGTAGGTGAAGGCGTAAGAAGGCCAGTTCAGTGGGAACTATAGTTAGAGAAACTCAGATTGCAAATACAGCCTGAATTTTTAACAGTTCTGTTTAGATAATTGCTGGCAGAGTTTACTGAAGGATGCGCTGCTTTCTCCACCAGTGGAAGTCTTAAGAAATGTAAGACATTCACTGCTTCCCTCTTCCCCTCCCAGTGGATAATAGGAGGAAGATCTGTGCCCTGTGCTATTGAGAACTTAATCCGGGGTGGTCATAGCGAGGACTTCTACTTTAACCATGCATGCAGGCATCTCTACAAGAAAAAGGGCAAAAGAAGACTTGCGTTGTAGCTTTTGTCGTCCTGCACTGTGCGGGGGTTCTTAGTCTCTGTTATCCTAAATAACTTGGTGTGGCTTGGTCCTTCAGGGGTACGTTGAACAGCCTCCTTTGGTAACACTGCAAGAAGTGACTCCTGTTTTTCCCCTCCTCTCTCAGTGCAAGGTGAGAAAGAGGCTTTACAAGACGTGGGCTGAGCAGAATAAAACCTTTAGAGAGCTGATTTGAAAAAGTGAGGAAAAAAAATCATCATACGCATACTTGGTGTAGTTAATGTGTTGGACAGGCAATTGAGAGAGATGCTTTCTTTTCAGAGAACTGAATGCCTGTTCTGAAGGGAGTGCTTGCACTAGTAATGAATTTATGATAGGGAAATGCCTAGATGTGAGTTGTGTGGGGTTTGTAGTGATTTCCCCTTCATCAAAGGCATTTCAACCAAGATGTCAAACGGAAAAGTACGAGGGAAAGAAGTGGTACAATAAGCACTTAATTTAAAGTAACTAAAGTGTATTAGGCCCAGTCAAATGAACTATTTTATTTTTGTTCCTTGTTGTTTGTAATCTCATAAGTATGAGTCATTTAAAAGCCAATCTGGCTTGGTACAGTGCGTGCTGTTTTATAGCGTTTTCTCCTTGCCAGCGTGAGCATTTCCTTGTTAATGTTTCACATCTGTTCTTTGTAATTTAGCGATTATGCTGTGCCTCTGCGTCCTCCTTGTTTATTTTAAAGGGACAATGGGAAGCTTCATTTACGTGAGATTAAATCAATGTCTGTGACTTACTAACGTTGGGGCATCTCGGACTGCTTATTTGCTGGTTTGTGTAAATGGATATTTCTAGCAGAAGATGAAAATGCGGATGGTTGGAGAAAATCAGTAATCTACAGTTAAAATCAGCAGAACGTTTTAGAATTGAGTTGATAAATATATGCCAGACGTTTATATTGCTTTATCAGCCACGCTCAGGCTCCTTGCAAGTATCTATGATGTGGTTTTGTTTTAGCAAGCATTCAGAGAACAAGTTTTCCTTCCGTGGGTATCTATATTCACACAGGCACAGGGTATTCATGTCCAAGCTAGAATATTTGCTATGAAATAGAAATGCTACTTACAGCTGATACTATTGGCCGTTCGGACATTCATATGGAAAGTGGCAACATCATGTAATTTAGGTGAGTGATTGCATATAATAATAAGCAGCATGACACAGTAAATGGCCAGAGTGAACTCTGTTCAGATGGGAAAATAAATGATTTGCCTATTTTGTAAATGCTTTAATACCTTCTCTGACACTGAGGTGCTAGTATACACAAAAGGACAAACATAATCAGATGACTTAATAATTACGAATGGTTTGACTGGAGCACATAATGAGCTCTCAGGCAGTATAGAGGACGTTTATTATTTATTGTAGAGTAGAACCAGAAAAAATAAATCTGGTTGTGGATATGATACTTTGCAATTAAAATACTCCACAAGACTGGAGTCTCATTCTGATCTCTGCCAAAACTAGCCGTATAACCTTCAGCAAATTAATTAGAACTCTGGTCTCGGTCAAGCCTAGAATTGAGATGCTGGGCTTTGAGAGCCAGGTAGCCTGAAAGGGAGGAACCCCCATCCCCAGAGAGTCTGTCTCTGTTTCACGTGTAGTCAGTATTTATTCTTTTTCGTGTGCTCATATATTTACATGTATATAACATCCTGTTGTCACCGACTTGGGTGAAGTTGTTCTAGCCCAGGGATTACTGATGTGAACAGGGAATTATTCTGATTCACAAAAAGGGTGAGGGGATATGCCAGTCCAAGAGGTGTTTCTGCTGCATTTGGGTGAAGATTGGAGCAAGGTTGGGGGTGGTTTGGGAGCAGAAGCCAGGTAGAGCGGTTGGCAGAGATTAAAGAGCAGGGCTCAGGCTTGCAGGAGTCAGGCAGGATCAGTCTGGCGTGCTGCTGTGTCCAAAGAGCATCTGAGTGGGTCCTGCCGCCCCAGGTGGCAGTGGAAATCACCAGTGGAGTCACAAACCAGTTCTCCAGTTAATGCTGTCACCAGTGGTTGAGGCTGACCAAGGAAAACCGCAAGACAGAGTGCGATCTTTACTTTTTTTTCTTCTTACATTCACAGTGTGTATATATTCACATTTCATATTGAAAGCTGAAGTTGCCTCACAACCGTTCTAAGCTCAAGGTGGAGGGTTCTTCTCTGCTGCTCTCGTATGCTGCTTGATTTCTGTGCCTTTCCATCATTTAGGGTTCCTCACTTGAAAAACAGATGCCTGTATGGCAGTGTGAGTTCAGAGCAAGCATATACTAGAACTTCCTCGGAAAATTCTTGCAGCCTCCACGCGCTCACACAGTTGGGGAACCGGAGGTACAGTCATAGAGTCTTTCTCCCATGGAACTTTTTGAGTCTCCTCTTAGACCCATGTAAACTTTTGGTACCGCAGTGCCTTGGAGCAAAGTTCCCCAGTCTAATTACAGGTCACGCAGGAAAACCCCTGCCTGTTGTTTGTTTGGAAATGTGGTTGGATGCCACTCTGGCTCTGATTCTGAGAGGGACGGTGAGCACCAGGCTGGGCTTTCACCCTCTCCATCTCACTCTGCACTTGCTAGGCCTGTCGCCTGTATTTTGAGTCATCTCTCCTGACTGACTGGCCTCGGCCTTTTGCCCTTCCTCGAACCCTTTATAAGTCTATCGTATCCTGTCCGAGATGAGGGAATCGGAATGATGGACAAGAAGTGTGTACTGTGGGTTTTGTCCAGAAACACATTTTTTCTTTGTTGTTTTCTATTCTCTCATTATATCAATTTTTATTTGACTGTTAGGGAGTCTGAGCCAATTTTGTTGTAGAACTAATAGCTGCAGCCCCACATTATCATTCCTGCATGTTAATATTCAGGGCAGTCCATCATTTTGTATGTAAAGCCAGGATGTTTTTTCCCGGGGTACCTCGCTCTACATTTATCCCTGTTGCGTTCCTTCTATCATTTTGATTGCAGAGTCACTGAAACATGGAGGGTCCATCTGCAGATCTTTGCAGGTGGTCCTCATCTTTACTATCTTAACTACCTTATTATCACCCACAGAATGTCACCTTCCTAGTCACACTTTTCCTCGACTAATTATGAATAGGTTGAAGAGTGCAGCTCCTAGCTTGGCTGTCTTCAGGACTCCCCTGGTGAGCTGACTCCCCTGTGAAATCTTTGACCAGTTAATCCTGCCTTCTGTTTCCTGTCTTTAGAAGCAATTATTCAGCCATGCAAAGACCCTATCTGTTCTCCAGTCTTTTCTGAGTTTCTATAAGTGAAGGCATTGTTGACTTTTGTGGAGGGACTCGGAGAGTTGGTGAAAACTGTCTGGCTCATAAGAATATGGTTCTTATATTATGGATGTAAGATAATTTTTTATTTAGTGATTATATCTTCCTTTAAAATATCCAGTATGCTAGGGATATAATAACTTCTGGTTTATTGTATTTTAAACTCTAATATGTCTTGATTTCATCATGTTTTTAGGTTTTGTGATTACAGTAAAGGGTCTTGTAAAACTGTTTTTATCTGTAATAGACATTTCCATTTATAGAGGGGCCGTTGACATCTTCCAGTGCTAGGTACAGTAGTCTCATATGAAAGAGATTTAATTTTGTTTCTTATCCAAGTCATCACATTAGATATATGGTGCACATAGTTCTATTCATGATTCTATTTTTTTTTTATATACCTAAACTGACATTTAGATACAAAGAATAAATTTACTTGGCTATTTCTCAATATCCTTTGAGCGCTGCATGAAGAATCACATTTGAAGTACTGACATTTCCAACAACAATAGCTGTATTGTAAGCCCACTGGATATGTTGACAAAATCAAATTTTGTTAGGAAAACACATATAAAAATTATTTGTAATAAAAGCAGGGAGAGGGAGGGGCATTAGCAAAGTGCTGTCAATCCCACCCACTCAGAAGCTGTATGAAATCTGGCATTTCTCTGCTGAATTGACTTAGTCATAGTTAGTGCTGGAGGAATGCCAGAAAATTATTTGAAATCTCTTTTTGAATCTGAAATGTGGAGGCACCAGGCAGAGGATTCCCTGAAGACAGTGAGCAGAAAAGCTGTCTGCGCAGCAGACAGAGAAATCATCCTTCTTAGCACCGGTATATTTTTAGATTCTCTCCACCTGGCAAATAGACTCAACGTAGAATATATTAATTGCTGGTACAATCAGAACTGTAGGTTTCCACCCATTATTAAGGGTGATTTCAACAATCTTTATTCTGATTATCGCTTTCAGAAAGGTTTTAGTAGTAAAATTCAAGTTAAGTATCATGTTAGAGATAAACTGTGTCTCTGTACCCAGCTGACTTTAGTCAGATCGTGAACACTTTACAAACACAAGTATTGTCAAAAATGTCTATGATAAACCAGGTACTTGGACTAATAGAAGGGTTCGGTTCTTTAAACAGCTCCTACCTGTCCTGTTGCTCTGAATAAAAGTGTGGAAGTCAGAGAACTGTCAGATTAAACCTCGTAAAGAGGCATAACAACATCCTCTGTTTTCCCTGCTTGGCATCTGTGGTGCCTCTGTTTACCAGCCGTCACTGACTCAGCTGAGAAATGGGAGATTCCCTAGTATCCGTCGTGCCTTGGAATAAGCACAGGAAGACACTTCTTAATGTTCTGTATTTTGTTTACTCGTTAGTACTGACAGCTAAACTTAGAGCCTTCAAACTCAGCACAAAAGGCAGGGAGCAGAGGGGGCACCTTCAGGAAATTCCAATGCTTATTTTGATTCATTGCAACTTGGATGAAAAGTTTCAATATCAAAAGATATTATACACAACTTTATTTTACTCTGCTCTTGTGAGACCCCACCTGGAGTACTGCGTCCAGCGCTGGGGGCCTCACTACAAGAAAGACATGGAGCTGTTGGAGAGAGTCCAGAGTTGATCAGAGGGCTGGAGCACCTCTCCTGTGAGGACAGGCTGAGAGAGTTGGGATTGCTCAGCCTGGAGGAGAGGAGACTCTGGGGAGATCTAATTGCGGCCTTCCAGTACCTGAAGGGGCCTACAGGATAGATGGAAAACAACTGTTTATCAAGGACTGTAGTGACAGGACAAGGGGGAATGGGTTTAAACTAGAAGAGGGGGCATTGAGATGAGATGTGAGGCAGCAATCCTTCCCTGTGAGGGTGCTGAGGCCCTGGCCCAGGGTGCCCAGAGAAGCTGTGGCTGCCCCTGGCTCCCTGGCAGTGTTCAAGGCCAGGTTGGATGGGGCTTTGAGCAGCCTGGGCTAGTGGAGGGTGTCCCTGCCCGTGGCAGGGGGCTGGAACTAGATGGGCTTTGAGGTCCTTTCCAACCCAAACCATTCTATGATTATGCGAGCTCGCAAGAGGTTAAATGTTTTGGGGTTTTGTATTGCAATGTAACTTTTATTTTTGATTTTTAATCCTGGCTCCAGGTTAAACTCTTCTTCTGAACTAAGTTAGGAGTAGAAAACATACTAACAATATTAAAGTTCACAATTTTTATTGTTTTCTACTTAGATTGGTGTCCAGCTTCTAGATTTCCATAGACACTTTAACTGACATAACTTGGTGTTTTGTGTTATATGCAGAACACAAAATTTGTCAGGCAATACATTTAACAAGGAAACCAGAGAAAAAATGCTGAATATACTCATGATGCATTTCATGCTGTTCTTGAAAATTTAATTTTTACTTGTCTTGATGTTTTTCAGATGGTCATGTAGCATAACAAAACAAGCATATATATGTGTGTGTGTAAGCCATCCCATGTCTCTGTGTGCTCTTTGGAAACACTGTAATTTATTGCTGTTTGTGAAGCAGAAAATCTGTGGGATGTCTAATGTACGGTTCTCAGAAGGCAGTTGTGTGGAGTGGCAGGAAGAGAAGCTAGCTGGTATGTGGCCTCGTGGCTCTTGATTTGAGTTTGTAAAATGGGTAAAATGAGCTTACCTCATCGGCGTCTCAAAGCTTATCCTGTAAGGCATTGCAATGTTCTTCAAAGAAATGTCTGAAACTTTTAAAACAAAGCAGATGATGTACAATGGACTTAAATTAAAATACGAGCAGATATTCAGATGTACAATGTGTTGAAAACCAGTTACACCTGAAAAGCTTTTGCCCCTGCCTTAACTTAGTAGGCTGACTAGAGTTGGTTATTTTTAAACTGTACCCTACTAGTCCCAAGCAAACCCACTGTCATTAAACGTCTAAAGACCGTGAAGACCTTGATAAGTTTATGGAATAAATGATAGTGGCGTTATCTGCTCTATCTGAAGGACACGTCCGTGACAGATCACTTTAAGCAGACACTGGGCATTTAACTTTTTTCTAATGTCTCCTATTTCACACAAAGAAACACCAACAGGACTGCAGATCCTGAAAAGAATGGGCTGTAGAAAACTTTCTTCATCGCTTTAAGACTTCTTAAATACATCAGCTCATGGGATTATTGTGGTCTGATTTAATAACTGCCTCAGCAACTTAAAAACACAGTATGTTTTTATTACTCCTACAGATTATATATTTCAATACAGCATTTTTTTATATAAATCTTGGTGACAGAGGAAGAGATTGATGGTAAGAGGTAGAATTAAGTGACAGCCTACCTATTATGTGCTTCCCATACTTCAAGCCAAATGGTCAGGCTAATGTTGGAGAACTTTGTCAGTGTCTTGCTGATACCTACTGTGCTGTTCTCTTTTTCTTTATAGTTTGTTTTTTTAGTGCTGGTGTTTTGTCCGAGGGTGTCTTTTGGTTATGCAATTAAGAAAACAGTAATTTTTCAACAGATACTTTCAAAAGGTTACAGTGTAGGCCTGGTTTTCAAATCTCTGGCCCTCGAACCATTACCTCACATACATAGTTTCATAATATATGATGTGCTTTGAGGAATATCAGAATCTCCCTAATGAAAATCTTGCCAGTAATATTTATTTCTAGAAGTGTGGAAGTTAGAAAGACTATTCCGATGTGTAGCACGTCTGTAAAAACTATTCTGCTTCCAGTAGATTATAGCTGTAGTTACAAAACTCAGCTCTAGTCTTGGACTTAAATCAGAAGAAATAACATAATGGCTCTACCTAGTCTCAGCTGCTGCTGACTGCTGTCTGCTGCATTATCTACTCCCTTCTGCACCCTCCAGTTCAACATCATCTCCATCTTTGGCAATTATTAAAAATATTATTTCAAAATGTACTAGTCCTATCTATCTACTTTAGCTATATTGGCTGAAACTGTAGCTATTGTGGGTGAGTTGTAAAAAGTAAACAACTACAAAAAAAAATCTGTTGCTGTAGTTGCACTGAATGGTACTCTAAATCAAACATTAATCAAATAGCTATATTCCTTTTTGTGTTCTTTGGGGAGTTAAATGTCTGTGGGGCAGGAGTGATGAAGAAGCCTGTATCATGGTAGGGAGAAACTAAAATCTGTAGCTGGTGTAAATGGGTAGTGTTAATTAAGAAATTGAGTATGGAGATTTGGCTTACCTCTAAAGAAAAATAGATAAATAGATCATTTCGTGTTTTGTCTCTTAATGGCATCATTTACATTAAGATGAAGAAAGAGGTGGTGTGAAGCAGATGTATTGGTAATGAGATGCAGGCAGCATTCTGGAAGGAAGATTTCTTGCCAGAACGTGCTCTTGAAGAGGAGAACAAATAGGAGATAAAAGAATTGAGTCAGAAAACTCTGCTCCTTGAAAATCTTTCTTTCCGTCTAGCTGCTACTCTTTGGATTTGGATACCATCACTGAGTTCTCCCTTTGGCCCTGTCCTCACGTAGATTACTCTGTTCCATTTTCAAACCTGCGTTGCCAATGCTAGCATCACATTGGAGGGAGCCACGGATGAGGATCAAGCCTCAGATGAACTTTGATCAGGAGCCTGGCCTTCTGACCTTTGTATTCGAGCACAAACTGAAGAGCTCTGCAATACTTCCAAGGTCTGGGTCGACTCTCGGCTGGAAATAGTGTGTGCTTCTCGGCATCGGGGGGGGTCCCAGTTCTCCTCGTCTTCACTTGGTGAAGCCAGCTGCCTGCAGGTGCAGAGAGAAGGTGTGAAGCTTCCCGAGGAGAGACGAGTGGGCAGAATTGCACGAAAACACGGATCTGCCTGGGGAGATGCAGTGACTGGGCAGAGTCATGCACATACTTGATTTGCATCACTGCCTCCTTCCCTGTTTACTCTGATCATTCTCTTTTTGAAAAGTCAATTAGCCCAGCTCCTCTCACCCAGTTTGGTTTTGTGTGTGTGTTCCAGTACCTTTCTAGCACCTTTGGGAGGTTCACTATAAGGGAATAGTCTGGATGGGTCCATCTTAAAGTTACAGGCTTTGCTTATTTTTCCTATTAACTCTCTATTTCTGAGGAGGATAACAATTGTTTGTTCTGGTCTCAGTAAATCATTCTGTGAAGTTTTGTTTTCCTGATTTGAAACCAACCCCGGATTTCTCGCCAAATGAGGTTCATGGATGTGAATTGTGAAACTTCCAGTCCTTTTTGCAATTGATAATGCTGGAGAAAATAAATCAGTTAATGGTTACTGAAGTGTGCAGTTTTGTTATAACTGAATCCGGGAGTGTCACCAGGCTTTAATGAGATGATTTGTCTCTACCAGTATTGGGTTTGCTTTGTAATTTATATTCATGAACCTTTTTACTTAAAGATTGCCTAAATTATGGTGTATCTTCCCATAGGAAACATCCTCATTAAAACAGTTAACTTCACATTAGAAAAGTAACTTCTGCTGTTTGGGTTACAATTTTTTTCTTATACCAGAGGAGGTTACTGGTAAATATTTTTGAGGGAAAGTGAGTCTTGGAGAGTCAGCCTGTTTTTGGGGGAGAGAATCTTTGAACTGTAAAACACTTGACACAGAGGTGATACATGCCTGTATATGTACGTGCGCATTTTGTACAAAAGCTATCATCAAAGAATTTTTTTAAGTTAGGAATTCAGACACTCAGAGGTTCTGGATGTACTGTTACTTTTTTTTTTTCTTCCCCCTCTGGTACTGAGCCTAAGGCAGGAGCCTTCTGGAGCAAAGGAACATGATTCCAGATGGCTTCATGGTAAATATGTACATCAGAGGTGAGTTAACATTGTGCCGGTAACTATAAATCTGATGTTTCCAACGCCTTGACTGTGAGAATTCAGTTCTTAAATGTTCTTTTCCTCTGTCTTTTTGTGTGTAATTTGTTTAAGCTTTAGAAAAGTTCTATTATATACTGCTGACTATATTCAGGAGTAGGATCAATTTTCTCGTGAACTTCTGTGGAACTTCATGATTATTAGACTTTTATACATAAAAACAGTGGTTGAGGGATATTGTGTGTTATTCAAGTGGGTCCACTGTGCATCAGACAAGTGGGGATTATTATTCTTAAACAAGCATCTGAACTCATCACTATGACAAGGAATTAAAGACCTGATTCCTGAGTATCTTCTGAAGGTTTATAGTAGCTTTAACATATTTGTGGATCTAAAGTAATTTGGAAGCTGAATACTTGTTTCAGGCATGATTTCCTGCATGGTTCAAGGAGCTCTACTGTTCTACCCTTCTTCCCCACCAGCAAACCCATAGGTTGTCTTCCTAAGGTTTTTGGCCACAGCATTGCACACTTCCCTCTCCATTTAGACCAAGGCTTTTTCTTATTTATCTATGGAAAGTGTTGCAAATCCATTTTTTCATTAAGAAAAAATGATTTAACTGGGCCAGTGAGGTGGTTTGTTTTTTTTCTTTGATCCTCTGCTTCTGCATTTGATGTACAGCAGCTCTGTGCTGCTCAGCTCCAGGCTTCCATGCCAGCTGCACAGCGCAGCTCCCCAGGCCGGCAAAGACTCTTGTTGCGGTGTCCTGGGAAGGGGCTGCTGCTCGCCAAGGAGTGTCCCGATACAGCAAGAAATAGTGCTCAGCTGGTAGTGTTTTATAAAAGAAACTGCAAGTTGTGATAACTATCGGTTCAGCAGACTCTGTATGTGATCTTTGCTTGCAGAGCAGAAAACGTGTGGATGTGATTAGCCTCACTTGACAGGCTGGGTATATGTGTTAATTCATCCTCGACTTTGCTGTAATCGCTTCTGGGGGTTTGGAAGTGTGGCTAAAACTTAACCTGCTTGGGGCTGCCGAGGCTGCAGATGTGCATCTCTGTGCCATGTGCCTGGGGCATGGGGGGGAAAACATGGTGGCTCGGTAGAAATCATCAGCTGTGCATCAATTTGATGTTAAAAACTTATTAAGGTATATTTCAGGTAGTTTTTCCTGGATGAAACTCATACTATTTCAAGATGCATATTTTTCAGATTTATTTTTTTTTTTTAATTTAACTCATAATTTTCATGTTTATTACCAGTTTCATTAAAAAAAATAATATTTAAACAGAACACTTCCTATTTTCTTTAGTATTTTTGAAACGTCTCCACAAAATTATCTTTATTTAAAGTGCACTTTTGTTCTAATGAGGATGTACTAGAAATGTTCCCATTGTGTTTTCTGTATTCTGATGTGTGCTGTTGGATATCTGTTTAATATTGGTTGGGGTTTACTGAAGAAACACAGGGGTTTAAGCTGTAGTTAATGAAAAGTAGTTAGAGTTTTGGAGTTTTTTTCCCATCTAAAAACCAGTGCACTGAGCAGAACTATTTCTAGAAAAGTTGCAAGGATTTTCGTAATAGCTTACTGCCAGTCTAAAATGTCTGGAAAGAGAAGGGACTTGGTTGGGGGAGACTGGGGGCAAAGTCCTTTATTTGATCTTTAGCGTAAGAATTGTTTTACAAGGTGCTTCCCTTGGAGTCATCCAGGCTAACAAGTTCTGTGCTGAGCATCTGCTCTGTATCCAACTTACCCTGCACAGTTGCCTATCTGATACCAGATCTTCCTTTCACTTCTGAATTTTCTTCTCTTTTCTGAAGGTTTTCATGGTTTTGAGAGTTTTTCAGAAGTGACCTGAATTCATGGGTTGTCTCATTTCTTCAGACTGCTCTACTTGAGCATTCCAGCTTTCAATCTTTTATTCTCACTCTGGCAGCGTGATGGGGATCTGTGAAGCTGACCGCCCTGGGCTGTGTCCGTGTGCCCTGACTCATTCTGACTTTCTCTTTCACAGAGTTGATGCATGGACTTCTTCCTGGCTTCAGCACTGCAAGTAACATGCTGAACAGCGTGGAGAGGGAGTGAAAGAAGTGAGGTGCTCTGTGGATAATGCATTGGGTTCTTCTGCACATATGTCGAATAAGGTCTGACTAGCAAGCCAGAAGTGAGGAAGTCACAGAAGAGAAAGATTGCTCAGAGAAGCAGAAGGGATATAGTGCATTCAGCTGGAGTTTTTCTTGGAAGCCATACTCATCCTGAATTGAAAGGTGAGATTTCCTGTGTTTTTTTTAATTTAAGTTTTGGTTTATCTATTAGATTCAGGGAAGACACTTTTTTTAAAAAAACGACAACAAAGTTATTTGTCTTTAATACGTATCTGTATAAAAAGTATCCGAAGAAGTACGCATGTTAATTTGCTTTAGTTTGGTCACTTTACTTAGAATTTAGGTTTAGGACAGTTCTGGTGCCCGAATGTCCTTGGAACAAAAATTTCCAAGGAGGTGACTCTTACCTGACAGCTTAATGAAAACTGGAGAGGTGTGGAGACTGAATAAAATGCTTCAAAACTGGAGGCAGATACGAATGACAGAAAGGAGCACGACAAGGTCCTTGGTAGGAGGCTGAAATCAGACAAATACAGAGTAGAAACACAGTAAGAATGAAGTATTGGGAAAAATAGCTTGAAAGTGAGATCAGTTATCCCATTACTTGATGCTTTTAAATCAAAATTCTATAGAATTCAACAAATACCACCATGGGACTAGCTAAGACGTTGTTTACTCTGGTTTGCAGGGGATGTCCAAACAGATGACAGTAGTGTTCCCTTCTAGCCTTTCCTCACCTGTTTGAAGCTGACAGAAAGCATTTGTTTATATGGTTTAAATGGTGGCGTATAAAATTTTAGCTGGCAATTAGAGATGAGGAAGAAATCCGCGGTGAGGATAGAGAAACTATTAGGCAGACAGTGTGAATTGTCCTACGTGCATTAGAAAGTGTTCCTCTTGTTACAAGTGGGAGGTACCTGGTGGTGGAAGGTACAGCATGTTGACGGGGAGAGGGAAAGGGCACGGAAGCATCCCAGGTAGAAACAAAGTGCTAGGAATGGCACCGTTCTGAAATGTTGACCTAATTTTGCATTTCACTGGTAAAATAACCTTTTACTGGCACCACTGACAAAAGGTAGGTGTTTCATGTTAAGTAATTTTCTAAGAGTGACATTTAAGTATTTGCTCATCGGGTGGTTGCCTGAAAGGCTGCTAATGCTGCTCTGTGGGGAATGTGCGTTATTAAACGGTATAAAAGATTTATGGTTTGTGGTCTCGATAATCTCAGTAGTACAACCTGAGCTTTATCTGTGGTATCATCTAAAACTTGATGTAATTAATTCCAGTGTACAAGATTACTATATTCACATCTATTTCCCTTGTCAGTCAACCTGATTAATTAAGTTTCATGCTATTGATTCTCTGGGGGATATCTAAATATATACAAATAACAACACAAAGATTTTTTCTGTTTTTTTATTTTTAAATAAGTAATGTTTCAGAACGCGCTCTCTTAGTGGATATTACTTCTGCTAAGGTTTGTCCCACAAATCTGTTAGGTCTAGCTTATAGACAAGAAAAATATTGTGGATGTTTTTATCGTCGTACTTGTGCTTTCAGTTACAAAGGGTAGTCAAACAATCTGTTAGTTCTAAGCTCTGATTTGTGGCAGGAGTAGAGCAGCAATACCTTCTCAGCATCATGAACCAATGAGAGCTTGTATATGAAATTTAACAAGTTGATACTATTATCTGGTAGGTTAATGTGCTAGGTATTTTATTTGTGGAGGAAACATGGTTAGATTTGACCTACTTTTAGGCTACTCTTTATGTCACCGTTTTAGAAGTATGTCTCAATAACTTTCATTTGCAAAGTCAAGTGATGACACAGAAAACAGAAAATTCAAACTGAACAGGCCGCTCTTTAAAAAAATCAAGTCAAATGTAAAATACCAATAAAGATTAACTAGGATTGAACTATATCGAGGCTGTATTTGTTGGGCAAAATTACAAACCTCAAAGAATTCTGACCAGTTACTGAGGTTTTTCTATTTAGCCTTACAGTGGTTTTTTTTCCTCTTTAAATTTAAGCTTATAAGCAAAACCTTCAGGAGTAGGAAGGCTTAAAAATATTTATTCTGTTAAGCAGGAAGTCTTGACCTACACTAAAACATGAGCCATCCCAGCCAATTCCAGAAATTGTTCTATAATTTTCTACAAAGAGGAGGCCATTCTCATGAGCTTTCATTCTATGTAGTTGCTTCTTAAAGTAGAATCGCATTTCCCAATTGTTCCACTGGATTGGATCGGACACTACAGCAAAGGGCTCTGTGGATATGTTCTATGTTTCTGAAGATTGGAGGAATATAACTGGAAGAAGGCTTAACAATAAACCCCAAGAAACCAAATCCGAGACAGATTTTGAGTGAAGATGTCTCTATTTTCCTTCTGTTTCTTCTTTTGGTTAAGATGAATGCCTATATGTAATTTTTCCTCAATATAAGGTGCTTCCTCAATAAGATGGTTTAAGATGGCATGACAAGTCCATATCAGTATGAAGCGTCTCTGAAACTTTTTTCTTCTCCAGGGCATTTGTTTAGTTTTATGCTTTTTTACGATGATGCTTTTAGGGCCAGAACTTGTAGGTAACATGACCAGTGTTCTAAAAAGATCTTTACTGTAGACTTATTATTGGTACTGGTCTTGTTTATTAGCACACTGTTGCAACTAAAAATCATACATTGGAAATTGAGAGCTGTAGCAAACTCCTAGAATAATCCTTTTCCCAAGTGTTTTGTGTATCCTTTATACAGTTTATATTAAACAAAACAAGTGAAAAGCAATTACGTTAATCCCTAAAATGAAGCATTATTATAATAAATATACTTTTTATAAGTTCATTGTTGATGCTGTTTTTCAGTCATGTAAATAAAGTGGTTTTCTTGTGCCATGCTCAACCATACTCTTTCAAATGCTGGAGAGATTGTTGTGTTATGTTAGCATTACCTGTGGTTAGCATTTCAGTCATAGCGGGGAGGTTTGTAGCAGGAGTTACACAAAACAAAATAGCTGTATTTTCACCTTTCCGATAAATTCCTTAGGTAAAGCTCTGTCACATAGAATCCCTGGTCCTTATATTCACACTTACACTGCAGTTCAACAACAGTTTCAAATTAGAACCTTTTGTGGGTGCATTAAGCCCCTGTTGGTGGAAAATCTTTGTTCTCGCTCTAGGGCATTGCTGTCCCATCGTTTCTCGTGTGACTTACCTGACAGGTTGCAAATGTAGTGATGGCAGAAATACAGAAGCTCTTCTTTAATGCAGTGTATTTGATGACGCGTGGTTTCTGTCTGATTTTATACCACGGTTGCGTTCATGGGTACTGAGAGCGCTTCCTCGGTTGATCTCCCTTGTCTTCTCTCACTCTCTTCCTGACTGGGGACAAAAATTTCTTGTTACTTCATTTATATGTGGCAATTTGTTTAGTACAGAACGGACTCCACCTGTATGCTCAGTGTTCTGGTTTTGTCCTCATGTACCACTTCTTTAAAATGTATGCCCCTGGAAGAACCTCTTTCCGCTGCTGAACCAGATTCTGGTTCAGTGTGGAGTGGTCCTCATTGTAAAGCAGATACTTTCACGGTTATTGTGCGTAAAATTACTGAATTACTTTTCATCCTTTCCCAGATGCTTTTTTAATCTCAGGGCTACTCTCCCAAACATAGTAAATGAATTCTAAAACTCACAGTCACTGTTTTCTTCCGTCCTCAAAATAAAAGCCATCGCTTATACTCGAGGGCAGAAGTAGCAGCAAAATTAAACTCTTCCTACTTATTTAGCATAGAATGATCTCATGGCTGGAGATGGCTGTTCAACTGCTGCCTTCAACCAGTTTCAACTTCTAATTAAAAAGGAAAAAACCATTCTAGCCTTTGGATATGAAAGCTTCTTATTACTTCTTTCATCCCTAATTTAATTCAAAAAGTATTTAAAGAGAAAAATCTGTTATGAATACTGGCCCTTTTACAGGCTTGAGGAATGTAGTTTCAACTTTAGTTATAAAAACCTGCATTGGAGAAAGCATCCCAAGTAGTGAATGAAAATCTACTAGTACTGCATTTACTGGCATATAGATCACACACCTCCCCACCCCCAAACTGGCAATCACTTTAGATTTACATACAGATTTCCTGGAAACTTCTTATTTCTTAGCAATGGCACCTATGCTGATGTCTGGAAGCTTGGTTTGAATCAATAAATGTAATGAGTAGTAAGATTAATTCTCTCAGCAGTCCAAAATCTTTTGGCAGTTGCATTAAACTTTCAAATCTCGTATAAATTTCTCAAGCAAATTTATTTAGCGGGCTCTGTTTATGGCTCCCTTGGGCAATAGAAGAATGTAATGAAGGCGTGCCTCAGGAAAACTGTGGGGTGGTGAAGGAGAAGGTGACCGGTGCCACCCACCCCAAAGAGACAGGGTCAGCAAAATGCTGCCAGCTGTGCATTGGTTCTAATGTGCTCCATTTAGGAAGAGAACCTTGAGTGAGCTCACTTTAGGGGAGGGGAATATTTTTTGGTCTCTTTTCTTTTGTCTATACAGAATAAGATGTTTTTTCTTTAAGGAAAGTTTCTGTGTCATGCAGAAAGTCAGATATAACCAGATAAAGTGGCATTACAAAAACTGATAGAGATTTGATCTTTCAGATATTTCAAGGATTGTTTTCTTTTTTCAGACAGCTGAAAATTATCAACTGTTATCCAGTCTGAAATGGTCAGATTTTGACTGAATCGCAGTAACTGAGTCTTTCCATTTTTAGGTTAAGTCCACAGGTGGTTCTTGGGTGGTACAGGAGAGAAAAGTAGATCTTTCCAAGTTGAAAAACATACGCACGTGTGGATGAGTTGGTTTGACAAAATGGTGCTTTGCATATGTAAAATTATCAGCAGAAGGAGGGAATATTCAAAACCCTGCTTTTATTTAAGCAGCTGTGGCGTTTAAATAATGGCTTTGGCATGTCATACTGCATGAAAAGAGATGAGATGCTGATAGCTCTGAAGCTTTATCGTCTCCTGTATGGTATCTAAATTATCAGTAACAATTGTTGCTTCAGTTACCTTGTAATAATACTCTTGCTTTAGGAGGGAAGATTATTTACCCATTTTTGCCAACAGAGTATTTAGCATAAGTGTTGTGGAGAGATACTGGCTGTGTATTAACTGAAGGTAATAGCCCTCATTGTGACCTGGCCTGTCGTGAAGAAATCTCCTGGTTATCCTTTGAATGACACTTCATTATGCAGGACACAAAAGTTAGAATTCCAACCTGAAGCCATCTCAAGAGATTAGGTAATTAAGAAGTCAGTTTGTGATGGAATAAGCACTGACATAGGCAGTTATTACCAGTGCGCAATAAACTGCTCAGTCCAAGAGTATTTTTCTGCCTGAAGATAATCTGAGGTTTGATGTTGATTAGCTGTCATGTTCGGTTGGTGTAATCACATGCACATATTCTTTCTGTTTATGTACATATATATATACACGCACACACCTATATGTATTTGTTTTCATCTGTGCTGCATATTCGCATAGAGTATAACTATCTAGAGATTTTGTTTGTTTATATATGGTTCAACTAATTCTAGAAATATGCATCTCTTGGGTTTAAAGTCACTGAAATTTTATGCCTTTTTTTTCAAGTCTGGCATCCAGGCCATAGTAGTTTTCAGATCACTGCAAGGAATTTATTATAGCATAAGATCTCCAGAAGGATGTTGTGTGCGTTTCTTCCCTATAGATACTGTGGTATGCTATAATCAGTAAGACAACATATAAAAATATTAATAGAATAATTTTGATGTTTATTCTTATTTGATTGCCTAATGTTTCTTTGTGGAAGGAGGTGGCAACCTGATGACTTTTGATATAGTTATTTTTCCTGGAAAATGTATGTTGGATGTCTGTATATTATGCCATGTACAAGTCTCTCTGAAGTTGCCCAAACCAGCTTAGAGATAAGGTTTCTTCTTGGTACCTTGTAGACCTTGAAAGACTAGTAGACATAGGTTAATGTACTTCTGTGACACTACAGGTTGTCCTTTGTGGCATTTTTTTCTAATTCAGTCAGTCTGTTTTTCACTATTAATAAAGAAATGATTTTTTTTTTAAATTACTCAACAGCAACCTGCCCTTAGCCTATAGAATGACAATTTTTTTAATCTGTGAAACTAATTATACCTGTTGGCTTTCAACTGTAGGTGGTATCTCTTAGGTGTAATCAAAGCATTTGGTGAGGATATCCACTAGCAAACCACTTGAGAAAACAAAACCCACCTCTTCCTCTCTGATTTAAGGTAAAATCTTGCCTCAGCAGACTGTCAGAGACTAAAAGACGCTAATTTTTTTTTAGGGCCTAGTAATACTAACTTTTCCAGATCTCATAATGACGCATTTCTAGTGTATTTGTCCCAATCAGAGCCACTAACTTGTGCGTCTCCTCTTGTTTAAAATGGCTTATTAGGCAACAAACAATTGGAATCTTGGAGAAGGATTCTGTATCAAGAGCTTTTGGGCAAATTCTTCGCCAGTGTGTTTTGAAAAGTTAGGCAGCTGGGACTTCAGCGGGGAAATCCTTGTATGGACAAAGAATTGATTAGAAAGTACGAAATGGAGATTAAGAGTTTAGGATCAGTCCTCATGAAGGAAGGAGTTCCCCACCGGAGTACTGTCAAGATACCTGATGTTCATTATATTCATGAATGACCTGGAAAATAGGCTTACTGGGGAGATGAGAAAATTTAGTGATGCTAGAAAGTTGTTTAGGGGGTACTAGAGATAGGAGCTGACAAGGGCGATCTACAGAAGACCCTGCAAGAGTGATTGCCATTAAAATGCCCAGTGATATTCAGTGAAAGCAATTGGCAAAAGATGCACATAGGGGAATAATAATTCTAACTTCATCTCTGAGCTGACTGTTACCATTTGGGAGCAAGAACTTGAACTTGCAACAGATAGTGCCATGAAAATGTCCAGTCAATATTTATCAATCAATAAATTAAAAAGATGCCATAAAGAGGGTAGATAGGAATAGATTATTCACTGCAGCTTTCAGTGTAAGAACCAGGTGACCTCAGATGAAGCTTGCAGGAGCCAGGGCTGAAAGCAAACGGGAGAGGTAGGCTTTCTCCCCACTGGTGTTTGAGCTGTGGGATGTGCTCTCAGGAGGTATTGTGGATGCTGGAAGTTCACACAGGCTAAAGGGAAGAGCAGATGTATTTTTAGAGGAGAAATCCATTGCAACTGAAGTGCGTATGGCTTTACCGCTGCCTGATCTGGAAATGGTTGAACATGGAGAAAGATTCAAGGATGTGTGTCTGTATTCTCTTTTCTTACTCTGCTCACTTGGCTTGTGCTTTTGATACAATCAGAGGCAGAGAACTAGCCTAGCCCTCTGGACTGGTCCGCTATAGCCTTTTTAACTTTTGGCATAGTGCTAAGTGTTGCCATAGGATCTGTCTGAGTTGTAGTAGGGCTAAAATTCCCTAATGGCCATTACCCATTTCTCAGCAGCAAATGCATTTTTATAACTTTAATCAAGCTCCCCGAAAGAAATGAGAGCACTATTGGGATGGACGTGCATGTAGAATTTTTCTGTGTGAGTGAAACCTTAAATAGGATGAGCTTAACCGGAGGATTCCAGCTCTGTGGATGAAGACTTAAGATAATTATCTCTTCTGCCTAGTTGGCTGCAGTTTATAGGAAGGTTTTTAGCTGACATGGAATCTGTCTCCATGAGTACTCTCCATAGCCATATGTCTGAGCAGGAGTGCTTGCTACCTTTCTGGTGTTTATCCCAAATGTCAGGCTGGAGTTTGCAGTTTGACATACACCTGAAGGTAATCTGAAGCTTACATAGGTAGATTGATTCTCCTGAACAACAGGGAAGTCACTCTCATTTAGAAAATGTCATTCATCTCATTTAGACTTGTAGAATCAGGATTATGCTCTGTTGTTTGACATTGCAAAAAAAAAACCCAGGATTGCTTAATCCTTAAAGGTTAAACCTCTTTACTGCTGGATGAATTAATCTTTTGTGATAGCTTTATACAATCTTTCAGACATGACATAAGAACCTTGTGGATCAGTGAAACAGTAAATCCTTCACTGGTGTTAGTATCAGGTGTTCTCATATCATGTTTGGGTATGGTTGGAAGCTTCTGCATTCTCTGCCCGCTCCATGTCTGTGGACTGAGCAGGCTGCTGTTTCAGGGCTGGACACCTTGGCTGGGGACCGTCCAGCTACAGCTACTCCCCATAAGCTCAGAAGGAGCTAGGCTGCATGGCAAAGTTTCTGGAGAAATTGTATTCCTTGTGCCAGGAGTTTTATACACTGTTGTCTTCCATGCTTTTGGGTTTTTATTTGTAGATAGGCTGACAAATCTTTATAGCCCTTTTCTTATAGAATCCTCCTTAATACAGAATGCAAAATTTTCTAGTGGAAAATGGAGAAGGTGGTACTTTGCTGCAAATGGATTTGATTTGCCCTAAAATAAGATCTTTTTCAACTCATTCCACAAATACTGATTTTTCTCTTGTTGCCAGAGCAGTGAATCTGGTTTGTTTTCTGGGGGCTTGTATCAAGGACTGCGTTTCCCTTCAAGCTTCTGAGTGCACGTTGGCAGCCCGGCTCTGGCTGGAGGGCAGGAAGGGTGGTTGAGTGGCGTGGGCTGCCCACAGGAACGGCTGCAAATGGAGCTGTCGTGTCCCTGGGAGGGACAGGTGCCAGCTGCGTCGCAAAGGGAGATGTAGTAGAGGTATATTAGAAAGGTTTTTTGCTTTTTCTTAAATGTCAACTTCACTGATGATTGTGGGTCTAATATCTACTCCTCAGAAAATGGTGACTTTTGCACAAGTCATTATATTTAGAAAGAAACAGGGAAATTTCAGACTTTGTTCAGTTTAAGTGCAAGTCTTTCCTTCCAGGTCTGCGTGGTAGAAAACCTCCTGGTAAGTGGTTCAGGGCAATTTGGGATGAAACATCTGTCCTAGGACATACTCCTGTGCTAGTTTAGCATTTCCACGTGCAACTCACACCCGTATTGCCAATTCTGTTTCCTTGAGGAAATTAAAAAAATAGTATTTAAATTCAATATACTTAATTTTATAAAAAAGATGGGGTTTTATTTGTATACCTCAGACATGTATCAGAAAGATGGTTAAACAGCAGCTTACAGGAAGTCCCTTAAGCAGGAAGATATTTTTTTTTCTACTTAAATGTAAGCAGAATGTCAACATAAGAAATAAGCATTACGTACAAAAGCAGTGCAAATTCTGTTGCTGCCCTCGCAGCTGTCTTGGCATATTGCCGAGAAGAATAGATACGCTTCCTGCAGGAGAATACTTAACAAGAGATGGTATCAAATGCTTAAGAAATGTGCATCAATGCGGATTCTGAATGTTGTGTTTAGGTCAGTATGGAGTTGGAATATGAAAAATGAGGTTTTATTCAGAAGTACTTGTATCAGCAGACATTGTGTTACTACTCTCTGAAAACAAATTACCTATTAAAAAAAAGATTCAGCATAAGAACGTTTCTGTACCTGGTTCCATTTCAGTGTAGCAATACTCTTTCACAAGCAATGTTGAAGTGTCTGTTGTTTTGAAAAGCCTTTAAGGTTTTTTGAAGATTCCTTGTCTGACTGGATAAGGATTGTATGTCTAACGGCTCTTCATTTATATACAGAAAGTTCATGTTCCCAGATCTCGTACAAACCTCTGAGAACATCAACCTAAATCTCTTTGTCACCTCACTTTGGAGAGAAAGGAGAGGGCAAGAGAGCAGAGTCTCTGGCACGTAGCCTTCGTTTTCTGATAAACAGCTTGTCCCCAGACATAGCGGAAGTTACAGGCTCTCTACAGACTTATTGACACCACCTCTACTCCAGTCAAGCGCTTCCAAAGAGTGCACCTTTCAAAGTCACACGATAGAGTCACTCAGACTTCAAGAATCGGGAAGCGGTTTGGGGTTTTTTTGATTTCTGTGTTGAATTTCTTGTTACTTGTAAACTTTTAGGACTTAACCAGGCCCAGAGATCAGAGTCCCTGATCAAGGTGAGAAATGTGCTGGATTACCTGCAGAGTAAGAGATGGTGGCCACCTTCCTGGGAGCAGTCTGGGAGTCATATATGCATACCTGCCTGTAGGATGAGGTTTGGAAAAGAGGCAGTGTATAAAGGGACGAGGTGGAAGAATAAAGCAGTCCAAAACTGCGGGTATTTTAAGCGCATAAGATCAAATGATTGGCTGATTTTCTGCAGCCCAGTGTAATGTCAATTTGTGCCCATTGATAACTTCTCAGTTGTTGGAGACAAGCTGGATGAGGGTGTGAAAGTCTGCCAAGTGGGTAAAAGTTAGCAATTCACCTTCTTAGCAAGTTATCACAAAATGTTCTTAAATTATCTGTGTGTAATTGATCAGAATTGCAGTGCTAGTCTTGTTATTTCTCAGTCCGTGCCTCCTAAACGTAGCATGTGCTTGAACTAAGATTAGACTCGTGCATTTGATTCTCAACTCAGGCATAAACTTCATTTTCTAAGAAACAGTTTGGTCAGTCTGCCCTGGGCCCCAGTCTCCTTCTGTAAAGTGGGAAAACCAGTTCTTTATTTCATGGGATTTCTTTGAAGGTAGAAGTTAAAAAAATTGTGATATATTCTGCTCTTGTAATGATAGGGTTGAAGAAGAAAAGTGTTATCTAATCAATATGTTACACTCTGGCAGCATAAGAGATAAAAGATGATGTATTCCTTGTTTTGTGCATCTTGGGCTTGCAACCCAATTTGTGAAAAGCCATTAGTAAGCACATAAGATGTGCGCGTGTGTTCATGTCTAGTACTTCATATTAGATGTGACTTATGCCTTGTCTCTCTCTCTCACGTTTTGCTTTCTACAGTTGTTTTCCACAAGAAAAGCTAGCATGTGATGATCCAGCAGGCAGCGTAGTTCAGTTCTAATGTTGTTGGCAAGCAAGGAACACAAAAAAGCTCTGTTACCTGTGTTGTCAATGCAAGAAAATACACAATTGTGCCAATATCACCAATTCTCAATTATCATACAAGAAGCTGAGGTAGAATACCAGTATAAGTAATATATAAGCGGGTAAGAACAGCCTCTCAGAAATCCGTTGTGGATTTCTGCCTTTGTATTTACACTGGAATTGTCGTTTTATTGTGGTATCTGTGTGGTCAGGTGCGAAGGTGGAAAGATTCAGGTAAAAAAGGTCCTTTCCTATGCAGTGTTACCATTATAGCTTGCAGGTGAAAAGAGGTTTGGCAGTAACTTGCTGTCTCGGTTTTGTTATTTTTTCCTTCTGTCTATAACCTGTGGTCAAGGTAAGTATAAGGGCTGTCACACTTATAAATCTTTGTGGAGAGCATTCTCCTAATGAGAACGTTCAGTGCTTTGCTCTTGCTGGGCTCCGCTCCATGAGGAGATAGGCGCAAAGTTTGCGTTTTATTGGAATAACTGACCTTTCACGTACACCACTGAATTACCATGAAAACAAATAATGAAAGCAGGATCCTGAAGGGTTACATCTATTTTTAGAGGAGGAATTTTTTACATCTATTTTTAGAGGGCCAGCGTCATACCATTATGAAATGTGCTCTTGTGGCTCTAATATCCTGGTCAGAAAGGCTTCCTTCCTTTAAAATTGTAGTGTAGCACACCATACAGTGTACAATGGTGAAAGCAAACGTATTGCTATTAGAAACATAAATGTTAGATGGTTCCTGCCAAATTTATTTGATGTATGGTTTTAGGAAGTCTAGGCCAAATCATGTGCTACTTTCTGGGGATTAATCTGTAAGTATAATCCAGACTTCAGTTCTTTTCTTGATGATTTCTTGTTGGCTTTATAGTTGATTTCCTTTTACTAGTGGCTTAGTTAATCCTTTGCTTGCTTCTGGTTCAGATGTGCTGATTGCCAAGGTTATGATTTTTATCAGCAGTCCAGAGGTAATGGGAAATTCATAGCAATTTTAATCACTTTTTTCCCTGAAGTGATTTTTTTTGGGTTTTTTTATTGCCATCATCAAGACAACGTATATTCTGACATACACTTTAGACCAAGTAAATGACATCTTTATAATCATCAAAGGGAGTAATAGGCATATTAATTTTTCAGTGAGAAGAGATGAAGTGGCAGCATGCAACTGTGCCAGATTTCTTCTGGTATCCAACCATTTGCTTTTGCTTTCCTTTAGGTTTACTGTGACTTCCTGGTACAAATGGAGTGTTTGCTTAATTAAAGTCATTGAAATGGCCTACACAAAATAGTAAACCAGAGTTTGTACATTACTGACAAGGTAGACAGATTTGAATCAATTTCTCAAACTAGCATTGAATCACAAAAAATGACTTAAAATATACTAGACTGGAATCTCACGTTCCTACCCAATGTGACTAGAAGGGCAAAAGGTTTCAAGCCTGACAATGATGATAGGCAGCCACAGAACGGTTAGTCATGAGTGTGTTTGGAAAGAGATTTCATTGTTGGTGCAAATAAGTTAGATTTTTCTAGTGATGCTGTGGTTGTTTCTTTCTGTCTTTTTGACTATTTTTTGTCTTTCTGTCAATTCACATCTATAAACTACCAGCAGCGGACAACCTTCCCTTTAAGGTGAGAATTGCTTTAAATTTGTTGTCTTCAAATTCTTGGCTATTTTCATGGCTAGCCTGTAGAATTTTAGGAAGTGTAGCCTTTAGTTGTGTGGTGTGACTGACATGCTGGAGGGAAGGGATGCCATCCAGAAGGACCTGGACAGACTGGAGAGATGGGCCCATGCAAACTGCATGAAGTTCAGCAAGGCCAAGTGCAAGGTCCTGAATGTGGGTCGGCACAATCCCAAGCACAACTACAGGATGGGTAGAGAATGGATTGAGAGCAGCCCTGAGGAGAAGGACTTAGGGGTGTTGGGGGACAAGAAGCTCAACACGACCTTGTCAATGTGCGCTTGCAGCCCAGAAGGCCAACTGTATCCTGGGGTGCATCAAAAGAATAGTGACCAGCAGGTCAAGGGAGGGGATTCTCCCCTTCTGCTCTGCTCTTATGAGACAGAGGATGGAGTACTGCATCCAAATTTGGGGTCCCCAGGGCAACAAGGACATGGAGCTGTTGGANGAGGTCCCTTCCAACCCAAACCAGTCTATGATTATTTTTTTTATTATTTATCATGTTTGTTTGTTTAGAAAGTTTCAATAAAAAGTAAAAAAAGAATAAGGCATTTTTTCTTTCCATTTAAGAAATGTTACATGCACGAGCAACATTTCAGTGCTTTAAAGACTGCAATGGCTTAAGTTTTAAAGTTTGCAACTGAATATACAAGCATTTTTGAGGATGGATGCATGGATATACACACTTAAACAATTAGTTTTAACTGTGTCATAACTAACCTAAAGTAAGACAAACTCTTTACAATATAGTAAGAGCATCACTTTTGAAAAAAAGTGTTGCATATGTCAGCACTTTCAGTTATTTTATTTGGGGGCATTGCTCTAGGTAGTAAAGTGGTGCAACTGAGAAAAAGTTAGGAGCAGATACGGATTTTCAAGGAGGGAAAGAATCCATGGATTCTGTAAACAGATGTAGCATATAATGTAGTGGAAACAGGGCATTCTAATGTATTGGAATCATGATATGTTATGCTTCATGGATTATATTACATTTAAGGTACACGATTAAGATCATACATAGGTGTTTTTCCTGACACTTTGTAATACTCAATCCAATTCTTGGCAAGCCATCTCTCAAGGGATATGCCTGCTATTATTTATTCCCAGCTTGTCTTCTGTAATGTAGCTGTTATTTTAAGGACAGAGCATTAGTTGAGCAGCTGTATAATATCTGATGGCATGCTGGGTTTTTTGTTTTCTCCAAACTGTGACCTTCTCCACAATAGATGGAGCACCTTTGTACTTAACTGTATTGTTCGTGACTCTTCTCTGAGCCACATACACTATTTTCCTGCTGAGACTCTTAGAATCATAGAATATCTCAAGTTGGAAGGGACCAAGTCCAAGCTTCATATATGGCCATTAAAATATAATCCCTTTTTTCTGTAGATAAAGATCTCGTTTCATTTGTTATTTTAACATCTATGAAAACACAGAGGAAACATGATGAAAAATTTCACAGATGAAAAATCTTTTTGGGTACGGTACAGGATTTGCATTGATATAAACAAGTTGTCCTTTGGGCAGGGGTGAACACTGGAGAGCTTTGTCTCCAAATACATGGCTCCTACTCATTCCTCTCCTGTATTCTATGGCGAAGTAGCTTGATGACATTCAGATGTGTTAAATACTGCCTGCTATCAATGTGATTTTAGAGTAAAATTGTAGCTGGGAGCTTTTTTGGATGTTTTTCCCTTTTTGCACTAGACATTCTAATAATAAACACCCTAATGAACAAACAGTTCTGCGCTTCTGTTAGGCAGACTGAAAGGGGAACAGCTTTCAAGCACGTGGAAATTGGATTTCCTGAACCTTCAAATGAGATAAAATAATATTACAAATATGCACTGTGCAGTCCAGAGAGATGTATTGATAATCAAGTTTGGTTTTCAGTTATAAAGAAATGTATTTGATAATGCAGAGACTAATAAAGGGACCGTGCACGCCTCCCAGGGTGAAAGGATAGTTCTTTAGTAACCACCTATTGTAGCTGTAGGAAATCTCCTTGGCTTCCATGAGTAATGACCTGGAATGGATAGCTCTAACTCTATCTTTTAAAAATGCACTGGTAACTTAAACAGTCCTAGTTGTGCTTATTGAAGCATTTGCAATTACAGGAAATGCCTGTCAAAAGCTCTGCTGTATAAATTGCTACTGCTTATAGAGATTAAATTATTTAAAGCACAAAGTTTCTGTTCTTCCCTCAAGACTAGAGCTGCCAAAGTACTTTCACAGGGTTTAATTTTTGATTATTTTTTCAACTTTACATAGCTTTTAGTACTGGACTCAAAATAGCCATTAAATAAGTAGTGTATCAGAGAGAATTTTTATTAGTCCCAAGATCATTAGTACCACATACTTCTTTGTCTAAAACAGATGAAGCTGAAAACCTTCCAGAGCACTCGTAAAGTTGTTACATTTCTCCTCCTTTCTGAGCGTAAATCTTTAGTGAACCATAGAAGTAGTGTCTAATGTCTGAGTTTGATATGGAAGTGTGTCTGCAGAAGCCAGGATAATTTTTCCTGTCAAAACCTCAGTTCTGGCTCCCTGCTCTGTAACCTCCTTTCTAACTCCCTTCCTTTCCCCGTTAAGGAATCACTTACCAAACTCCAGGCAGTGACCCCTGGTCAGTGGAGCTGCCAGTGTGTGTCCCCAAGGCTGTAATCAGGTTGGCTGAACCAATTACAGTAATGTATGATAATTAAAAATCCAGTAGGACTTTGCTGCCTTTCCCCTAAGTATGTCAGGTTTTACACCTCAGGGATTTTTTAAATTAATATTAATTGGTAGTGTTATTTTAACATACAGTCTGAGCACTTTTGACCTGGTAACTACTGAGTACCGCAAATTTGAACCTCCCTAGTGACATTTTTTTATGACAAGGCTTTCAGTGAAGAAGTGCGCTATAGAAAGCAGAGGGATTCATTGTAAAACACTGTTGGAATCTAGCTGGGTTCAGTTACCTTTTAGAAATTTAAACCTCAAACTTAGGAACAGGTTTTCTCAAACTTTCTTAGAGATTTTTGGGCCCAGTGCACTGGAGAAGTGAACTATTTTGTTTCCTGTAACATGAAAAAAAGTTGCTACAGAGTTCTTCTCCCTTCTTCAACACTCCCAAAATGACAGATTTTTCTAATATTCTTAAACACGTAACAAAAGCATGACTGCTCCATTGTATTATTAGTATGTATTTACATAGGTGACTGGTTGGAAAAAGCAGTAGCTAGTGTTTTCTCAGCACCTAAGTCAGTTTATAAATTACATAGAAGACTGCTGATTCTGCTGGTCTCTATAAACTACCATAAAATCCAGTTTGTTAATTGATTTAATTCTGTTAAAAGAAAATGGACTGATCCACTTGTCATAGTTACAGGCAATCTTGTCTCCTCTCTTCCTCACTTTAGAAGAATAAAGTAACATAGTTTTGATTTTTTTGTTGTTGTTGTTCATTTAATTTTCTTATGAAAGCGTTTTCTGGACTAATACCAGATCCTTTCTTTGACACTGTCCCAGCTTGCCCTTGTCTTCTGTCTCAAAAAGCGTAGACTCTATCGGACAGTAGGTATTCCTGCGGATGGTTACAACAGTGGGGGAGGTAAGTGGGATTTGTTTAAACTCATTGATAGTCGGAAGTAATATAAAGGGAGGAGAGAGGGCTAGGGAACAGAGTTGTTTTGTTGTAGCGGGAGGTGTACTAGGGTAAGTAGACGTAGATCAGTATGAACCAGGGCAGGGAAAATATATTGTGTTTTGTTTGACTCCAGGAGTGACCTGCCCTTTCTGCAAATACCAAATGTGAGCGTGTGTGCAAAGAGTGAACTGGATGACAGATCAGCTACAAGTTGGTGTGTGCTGTGTGCAATTAGTTAGAGAAGGTTGAAATGTGCTGATCTTGGAGCTCCAGAAGGGCTCAAGAGCTGTCAGGGTATTTCTGTCTTGGAATAATGCTGTTAATTGAGAATATTCCTGTCTGGTGCTGCTTTGGAATGACCCACAAACAATTATCAATACATTTTTAAAGTTCATTGAGACAGTAGCTTGAGGAGGCAAGTTTCAGTATTGCTTTTTTAATGACGTAGCACACTTCAGTCTGACTTCATTGTATGCGCAGAATGAGTATACTTATCAGTAATGGAATGAAATAAGGCTTGTTTAAAGTTAGAAAAGGCAAAAAGTATGGCCTTGCTTTTCTTGCGTGTATGTTAGTCTTCTGTAATCAGCCACATAGCCCTTGTTTTTTTTTCTCCATGGAGCACCTCTCGTAGCATGGAGTGGATAGGTTTTATCTCACTATTGCATAGCCTGTTTCGATCAGTTTGTTTACTGATGCTACTCAAATACTACTTGTGAGATGCAATTATTTACTTATGGACTTCCCTGTATTGATTATCTCTGTGTTATCTTCTGTTCTGTGTTATCACAGAGACTGAATGATTTGGGGGTTGTTTGTTGTTAGTATCCTTGTAAACAAGAAAATAATAATCTCAGTTTATAGCCCAATCCGAGGCTCTTCAGATTTGATAGTTAAGAGTCATCTCTCTTCTCAGGCCCTCTTTGCCCTTTGTCTGTCATCCTTTTGCCCTTTGTTCTGTCACCCTGCCCCTCCAGTGCCACATATACATGTCTTCTGTCTCAGCTGGCTGTAATTCTCCTTCCCTTCTCATCCAGTACCAAACCTAACGCCTTGGTTTCTCTCAAACTCTTGCCTTCTAACATACATTATTTTGTCTGCTGCGTTCCTTTAACACACCTTTTCCTGTCTGGTGTGGCTGTCAGTGGAGGAGTTTTCACTGAGGAGAGAAGATAGAGGATGTCTTTATTTTCATTTCCAGTTGTGGTCTGCTGTGTAACTTCAGGGGACGTCCTGGCAAAATGTGTATGAAAATGTATCGGCGTACCAGCAGGGTCCTAATCTTTGGAGATTTTAGCTACATTTTTTATGATGACTTTTCTGAGCACCACCTGTATGCTTCAGAGGTGCTGGGTGTTTTTATGGAGATGTATGACTTGTCACAATCGGGTTTTCATGAGGAGGGAAATGTATCCTCAACATAAAGTGCATTTTTGTTCAAAGCCTGTGCTTTGAAGAGTGGGAATAGAAGGTCTCAATGAAACATTGTTTCTTGCAATTCTGAATGTAAAATATGATACCTTACAACTGCTGGGGATTTGAAACAACACCACAAAAGGAATTTGATCTATTTGAAGCTTTATGAATGTCTTTTTAGTGTCCAGAAACCAAGAGTGCTTTTTCTCCAGAGTAGAATGGAGCGGGGGGGCGGGGAGGGAGTGTGGGGGGAAATGTGACAGAAATTATGCTTGTACAAAACATTCTGGCTTTTGTCTAGGAAAGGGGGTCAACCTCAAGTCCCAGAATTGTTCTAGTTGCTTGGTGATGAACTGGACGTCCAGGTCATAATGAGAGCTGCTGGGTGCTGCCTGGTTTTGAAGATCTGATCCCTAGCTGCCTATTGATTAGGTCTAATACATGCTCAGTTAAGAAGGGCATTTAAAATTCTCTTTGGGAGAAGAGGCCGTTTCAGCTTAAATGCCCAACACACAGCAGGAACTTAAAGGTGACAAGAAGAGCTTTCCTTTTTCTTTCTGATGTTTTCTGTTGTCTTCTCTGTTTCATGGTAGCAAAGACACACTGTTCTATAGAAAACATAAAAATCATTTTTTGTGATTGCTGAGACCTTTCTTTTCAAATTATTAAACTGCATAGAGCGTTCTCTCAAATGTTGCTCTGAATAATGATGCCCCTCATTAAAATAGTTACTGAGTTATTCTTCTGAGTTGCATAACCTACATATGTTAAAACAGCGCTATAATTAACTTCATTTTTATTGATCAGGCTCTGTGACTTCAGAAGAATTTATGGCTGAGTGCGGTTACACAAAGCTCCAGATTGGAGGCATACGTCTTCCATTCAACTCCTGCAAATCTCACTACGGTCTAAAATTTTACTAGCAGAGTGAAAGTTTAAAGTCAATTGTGAAAGTGGTCAGAGACATCACATAACGTGTAACACTGAGCTGGATTGAGACGGGTTTGTAGCAGGTGTTTTGTAAGGCAATAGGAGATTTTTGGGCTCTCAGGAATATGAAGAGGAGTTCTGGTAATGTCCATGTTTCTCCTTAGATGAGGAGGATTTCCATATTTTCCTCAGGAAAGTATCTTTGACAGTCATCCTCAGGGCCACCTTATCATTTTTACCTCCAAACTTAAAAGTTGTTATTAGTAGTTAACTTATGAACATATGACATGTTTTCCGAAGTTCTAGAGGAAAAAGTTGTCTGTTCCCTCAGTCTTGTGGTAAAATCTTTATGGTGATCTGGGTGAGAAGAGGAGCCTTTTTGTAATATGGCGAGTGGTCTGTTTCCCTAAGAGGCATTGCACAAAGGGTGCCGTCTCAGTGTGCATTTCTTCTATTACTAGTTCAGGTGCTAGCTTGAAGCTGTGACAGGAATTGTATTTCACAGGAGCCATATTTCCACGGTATTTCACAGATTCAGCTATTTGTGAGCAGCTCTAACTCCAAGGGACCAGCATCCCTGTGTGCTGGCAGCGTTCCCTTTTCCCCCTGTATGGCCACCAGCAAATAGCTCCAAGGAAGGAGGATGGCATTCAATGATTTCACCTTCTTCTGTTCTGAGTCTTGAGGGGCTGTCCTTGACAAATACCTGAGTTAGTTCTCAGCAAATAAATAAACAGGTAAACTGGGATAAGCCAAGTCTTGTGCTAGTTAAATTATTTGATTTGTAGGACTGCTCTCTTCAGAGAACACTGACAGGCTACAAATATATCAGGTGATTTTTTTGCCTAACTTGTCTAGGTTGAGAGAATAAATTTCAGAGAAGATTAAAAAGCAGTTGTAAATTGGCACTTTGGCATGAAGTCGGGTTCAGTGCTAGAGGAATACTGCCTTATAGCAGAGCTCTTACAATCACTAGTTCAAAGCCATCTTAATATGTGTGTCTGTGAAAGGTAAAATGTGTATCTGATGATGAGACAAATTTATTATACACGAGGTAACAGACACATCTCTCTGCAGTCACGTTGGCTTACTGATTTCTGCAAGTAAAAGCCAGATTACACTTATTTCTCCTCATTCCTAATGTTCTTCTAGTCATTCTGCTTCCTATTAGCTTGATTTAGAGCTTGGCTATAGTTCTTACTGAAGTTTGGCCAAGCAGCTACTTACGTAATTGTCTTATTTCTGTTACTATTTTCCACAGTTAGATATAAAGGCCTATGAAGGAAATTTTCATTAAATGTTGGAGCTTTCTCCAACAGGATACAGAATGATAGTTTTCTGGGAGCATCATAAGCACGGTAGACCTGAAACCCAACAGGAGTCTGTCGGATCTGAGAATCAACTTAATGGCATCAATTGGAATTCAAGGATCTGGAAAGGCTTTTGAGGGTTTGTGTTTGCGGTGGGTTTGGGTTTTAAGATATGTGAGTTACATTCTGGAACAAGCAGCTTAGCATCTAGCTGAGACAGTGTCTTTTTCCCTTGGGGTACAGTGTGGTATGGGCCAACAAGGGAAGGATCCCAGCCAGGGCAGTGGCCTTTCCACGTGGTATTTGAAGCACGCATATTTTGCAGCTGCTGTACCAGTCCTGTATGCAGGAAGGGACCGTATGTCCCTGTTTGTTAACTAGATGGTGTATGTTATTTTGAGAAGCAGCTTTGGTTGTTAATGTCTGCTCACAGCCCCTTCCTTTCCCTGTGCTTTTACCTCTTCAGTTGTTGTGCTTAGGCCAGGCCGTTCATAGGGTGCTGTTCAGTGTAGAAATCATTTATTTGTATGAAACAAAATAATAATCTCTTTCTGAGACTACAGAAAGTATTTTTCATTCCTCTCAGGACCAGACTGGCAAACAAACTTTTTTTCATGTTTATTGCCATTATTATCACAAAATTGCTATTCCAGTTGTCACAAAGTTGTTACTAATTAGTACTTGTCTCTGTTCTCCTGAGAGTTTTTCCTTCAAGTGAACAAGGTTTTAGTCTTAGAGGACATTCTTGCGAGAGAGTTTTTTGATTGCATAAACTTCTCTCTATAAAGGAATTACATACATTAAGGAATTAGGGGGTGGGATTGCTCTTCAAGAACTCATCAGAGATCCCTGAACGTAGAGGTTGTATAGTTTTATTCCCCTTTGGGCAACCCCATACTCATTGTACTGGCACATATGTGACTGATGTGCATGTTACTGCCTTCAACATTCACTGTTAATCTGGCCTCTGTAACTCTGGCAACTGCTCCCACTTGCTGAAGATCTAGTGCTGCTGCTGCAAGAAGGGACAAATTGCTACTGCAATGAGAAAAAGCAACACGCATAAAAGAATAAAGTGCCCGTCAATTACAAAACCCAAATGCCTTGTACTGTTGGTCTTCATGACAATAAAGTTAAACATCTGTCCAGTTTTAATGAGTAATTTGTGCTGTCTTATGGTCCGATGGAGAGACTTGGCTTAGAGCAAGTAAGTCCTTGAATTATGGCTTCTGAGGAGAGATGAGGAAGTGTTCTAAAGGAATAATGAAAGAAACAAGGGAGAAAAAGGATTTTTAAGAAGCTCCTGCCCCCTCACTGAGAGCATTTCCACCTAGTGAAGCCAGATACAGAAATTCTAGGGGTTTTATCATTTAATTGATTCCGTTCTGATTTTGTAGCAGGTTGGTGTAAAGTCAAAATGTCTATCAGCTTCTCCATGGGTGATTAAAATGCAAAACTCTGTGCAATATTCTAGGTAGTCCTACAGAAATGGAACTGGAGAAACTCAGGTCCTCTGTCTCCTGTTTCCTCCATTGAGGTGAGGAATATACAGAAAGATGTATGTGTTCATCTTAGTAAATATAGCATAACTAAATCTTTTCTCTTTTTTTTTAAATGCCTGATTTCCTTGCATACATTGGATATGGCTCCATTGTAGCATGTTCTCAGATACTGTCATTTTCCTGATGAAAAATTAATGAAGTTGTAAAATGTTGGCAGACTTGGTATGCACAAAATTGTGGTTTGTAAGAACAGCTAAGGGATAGTTGTAGGTGGCTACTACTATCTAAGCTGAATTGATTGGATATGAACGGTGGTTGTGGCATGAGCCCAAATGTACTTGAAAGAAGGAAAAAACCCAGAAGTCATGTAGTGGTGATTAAAGTACTTGGTATTGAAAGAGAGCGCCAGATGCCAAAGGGGCTGTGAGCAACAGGATGCCTTGAACCTGGCTGCATCCAGGTCACAGGTGTAAATTCTAGATTTCTGCATTTGTGGCTATTCCGAGGTGAAGCTGCTGGAAGAGCAGCTCCTTGCACAGCTCTCTTTATCATTTGATGTCCTTTAAAATCAGACTTTGAATACTCAGTGACCTGAGCATGATGTCACAGGTGAAAACTCTCAGAAAATATGGCATCTGGATATTCCTGGACAAGATGGAGGACAGTAATCATAATTTCTCTGAAATTTCTCTGAAACTTTCCAGAAAAGGACTTTCATGGAGATGGTCTTCAGCTTTGTTTCTATATAAGGTCAGCTTTTTCCCTCTACATCATTTAAGCATGGAATGTCCAGTAGTGATCTTAACAAGCTTTTGATAACCAGCAGCTGTTTTAGTAGAAGTAAGGCAGGAGATGGGGAGAGTGGGGAGGGGGAGAAAAAGTCAATCCAAGAGCTTTCAGACACTCTTGGTTTTCTAAAGCCAGATTTGATTTAATGAACTAGAAATGAAACTCCATATCACAATATCAATAGCTCCTCCTCAGACCCTCCCTAATCACCTAGTCTTGTTCACATATTTTATTGAAGCATAAAGGAAAATTTAACCTTTCTTATAATTGAGTTCACAAGCAAGCTAAAGGCTTGCTAGTATAAATAACACACAGTATTGTTGTATTGATTCTGACTGCCTTTGCTACACCCACTGCTGTCCCCTATCCTTTAGCAATTTTCAGGGACAGATAACTAATTCCGCTGAGATCCTTTCACTGAAATGACAATTTCACAGCTCCCTCTTGGGACAGTCATGAGTGATCAGATTTTCAATCAACAAACACTTATTGATTTGCTTTCTGAAAACTTCCTAAGAAATCCCACCTGAGCAAAGAATTTCTCTGAACTCTATCATCCTCTCTTAGAAGTTCTTCAAAAGAATAATTATCTTTTAAATAAAACTGCAATCGTATGTTCTTGATAGAATATGAAATTAAATCACCTGACCTCGAGTGCAGTTATTACAGTAGGTTTAGAATGAGGCGTAAAAATAGATTATCTGTCTATATTTAAGATATATACAGGTATTATATAATTAAAATCATATGCATCTTCCTGGGTTGTTTTGTGGACTTCGTTTAGCAATTGGAAAGTTGATAGTATTTTAGGGTTTTTATTCCATCATCAGTTAGTACAGATACAACTTGTGTTGGAAAGCCATTTAGCAACAGAGAAATGTGTATTGGTCAAAAAGTGCCATAAATTTTTAAGTGTTTAGTTCATATACACAGAATTGTGTATACTCCTTAAGAAATATGGTGGAATAGACCATTAGAGTTTGATATAGCGCTCTACATTTAAAATGATGCCTTGCTTTCTTGCAGAACACACTGTTGTTTGTTTTATTCCTTCTCTTTTTATAGAATTCTTAAAAGAATTCTTTTTATACACCAGAATACCTTAATCTTAAATCCTGAACATGTGATTACATTAATCGTGATGAGAGATTACATTAAAGAAACATGTCAATGAAGACTAGAATTGGGGTTTGCTCATTATCACTGAGTATCAGGTGCACTATGTGCAGTTTTTTCCAAGACCTCCACTGCAAGATGCTGGGCAGTATCCTTGCCCAACCCAGAGCATCAGTCTTTAGGGTGAAATGACAACCGTTCTCAGAGAGGTTCTGAACTGTATGGATTAGTTTAATATTTTGCTGTTGGTATTCAGAGGGGAGTCCAGTCCCGGAGCTGTGTCTCTTAACAGGGATTACCTGCACTCCCTGACGGATAAGCACAACCCTAAATGGTGAGGTGTGGTTTTGCCAAACAGGGCATGTCCCTGCCACACGCCTGGGAGAAGGTTTTGTGATGTGAGTTGCTAGAGGGAGTGAAGAAGAATCAAGGCTAGCATATTTAGTTTGTCTTGGGTTTGGTGTTTGGTTTTGTTTGTTTTGTTCTCAGAGAGAAAGCTAAATTTGTATGCAAGTCTAAGTAGAGGAGACCTGACAGCAAACCCGAGCATGTCAGGTATAAAAATCTGCTATAATTCACTGAGAGAGACTTAGGTTACGCTGGAAAACATCGATCATGAGATGTCAGTGTATTAACACAGGAACAACTTGCGAGTGTGATGGGGGGGTCACGTAGTCACAGGTTTGTGTCACACCAGCCCACCAGCATGTGCCGAACAAGACTGATTTTTAACAGAGAAAGCAAAATGCTCTTGTAATTCAAGTTTCTATCTATCTAGATCTTTCCTCAATTGATCCTATTCAAACAATTTGTGTGGTGTGGGGTACCAAAAGGTAAGGCAGAGGAGCTCTTAACAAATGAGGAAAATGAATGTGGAGTTTAAAACAAAACAAAACAACCAAAAAACCCCAACAAACCACCTCATCTTTGAGCAACATATGTGATTTTGAAGTTTTGTAGGAATCTTTCCAGCATAAAAGAATTTGGTAATTTAAAAAAAGATCTTTCTGTGCAAAAAAACTCTTCTAGTTTATAAGCAATGGGAAGATGCAATTCCAGAAAAGCTTTGAGGAAAGTAAATTTTCCTGTGTTTCCAAGGTATCACACAGAAGGCCACAGGTGACTGAAATACAAGGTTGGATGATACCTTTGCATGGCATACAAGCATCAGCTGGAGGGCAGGAGTCAGGGGTTTTTATTTTACACAGAACAGTGTATGACACTCAGACATTTAACAAATTCTGTCTGAATTGATGTGAGGAGAAAGATCATGAGAGGAAGTGATAAAAATGGAAGGCTTTTTTCATCATTACACCTCTGTTTTTGAATCTAAGACAATGCAGTTATCTGATTTAAAAGATGAAATCCAGAGCTGCCCTGCTTTGTTACTAGCAAAAGGGCAAACAAGTGCAGGAAAGCAGCAAAACTACCAAGCAAGATGAACAGCAGAAGATGGGGAAATCGGAGACCTCTGAAGCTTGCCTTATTCCGATGTCAGGAAGCAGTGACACGTGCTGCCTTAGATTTCCTTACACTCTCCTGTAAATAGGTGTGACAATTCATGGTTTGTTATCAGTCCCTGTGTGATGTGAACCCCCAAGTCTGTACATTCTGCATCTTTGAATTTGTTAATGGTTGTGGTAAGTATAATTATTATAGGAGCTTTGTCTTACTCTGACAGATACAAGACAGGTCCAAAGCCACTACTGTATTTACCTTGATTATCTGGGTCAAGTTACCTTTGTACTTTTAAATGGAAATTTTGTAAGCAGAGATCCTGCTGTGCCGAGAGCATCACTGCAATTTTTATTCACAAAAAAAAAATCTGTGGGTAACTAGGGAAATCTTTTGAAAACAAAGTATTTAAAAAGGAGAAATTGTAATAGTTGAGATTAATCTTAATCATATATGTGTGTGTGGTACACAGAGGTTGCCTTTATAAAAGGTAAAGGTCATCTGGATGTGGCATCAGCGTGTGTATGCTTGGGAAAGACACAGTTTCTCTTTGCACACCAGAAAACAGTTGGTGTGGCTGTGAACCTGAGCTTAATAGGCTCTGCAGTGGTGAATTGTCTCACCAAAATCATGGAACTGTGCTGATCACTGTGCAATTTTTGATGGGCTCACAGAGTAATTCAGAGCAAGCTCTTGTCTGCCTGCAGCATATTCCCTTTATCGCCATAGCCACAAGATATGAGTCTTAACCACTCTATTTGTATTCATATCTGCAAAGCATGCAAGTTTTGATAACACTTTAAATATTTGAAATGTTTCTGAATTCTCAGGGAAGGAAGAAAGATGAAAATACTAAGACTTCATTTTATGACTTTCCAGTGATTGGTTTGACAAATACATTTGGTCTTCAGAGAAGTATTTCTCTTGCCTCCTTTCCTCGCGACTGCTTTACAAAACAGTATTTCCAACCTTAGGAATAGAATTTGACTGCCAAGTTGAGTATGTTTCTTCTGTATAGTTTTAGTAACAAATAGCAGCTGAAAAAGCATGAATTTTAAAGGCAAGAGGACACAAAAAAAATGTGATAGTGTGTGGTCTTTTCAATGAGATTGTTCATTATTTGCTTGAGGTAAACTGTGGCATTTCTCGAATCTTTTGCTAGTTTCTGCCTACCTCAGTACTTAGACCTTCTTTCCTTCTAGGGCAGAGTGTACATGCGATACCTGTTCACAATAAAGGATGTTGTGGCTTTCAGTTCTCCCTTTTTCCTTCTGTGTCTAAACACTCTTGTGGAGTTGATTTAAACTTTTATTAATATGCTTAATTCTGTATTGTTTAAAAAAAGGTTAAATGGCTATACAAGAGATTCTGATGGTACCACAGCTTTTAAGGAAAATTTGAGACGTTTGAGCATTACCAGTGCAGTCTGTACATCTAGCATTAAATTTAGGACTCTCCCGAACTGAGTAAGTTTCTCTATTCTTTTTTCCTCGGCTTGAAAGATTGTGCTGAACAGCAGGTCCCCTAGATACGTTAACTTCATTTAAAGGCTGCTCATAAGTAGCAATTCACTCATTACACTTTCATGTTTCTTAGATGTTAAACAATAGCTGGTCCTTTCTGTTTGTGCTTCTGGAACTGACCACGCATGTTTGTTAAGCAAGCCTATATGAGAAGCATTTACACTTTTTTTTTTTAACATGGTTAAAAGTCACTTTAACACACTTAAATCACTGATGTTGCATCTTTTCACAGTTGACTGACTGCATCTTTTCATATTTCACTTCAGCCTTGTACTGTGCTGTTGAGTGTTTTATGTACGAAAATTCCTGATCTGCGTAGTGTGCTACTCTTTTTTTTTTTTTTTTTTTCCCCCCTAGGACTTTACAGGTGTAAGCACAAACTGTATTGATCAGTTCTCATACTTTAGTAGTTTTATTTAATGTGCATTTCTGACTAAGCTATATAGTTTAAGAGAGTTTGTGTGTTTCAGGGTATAACTACAGTTGTCCTAACTGATAGTCATGCTTTAAGGATTTGTTATTTCCCTGTATTGTACTTCTATAAATGCATCATTCAATATACCTTTAATATTTTATCAATTTAACTCAGACTCAAATAAAAAGAAACATATACAGGTTTCATTAATTTCACAGTTCCAGCTCACTCCATGATACAAGAAGGTGTTATTGAATGAAGTAAATGCATTTTTGATACAATAAATAGGAGTAAATCACCATGTTTTACGACTGCCAGTAGAAGTGCTGTATTACAGGCAGTTGTTGCTAATACAGTGAAATCATACACAGGATATTAAAAAAAAATTCTAGAGGTTCTCTAAACCAGAAATGTTGGTACATAAATAGTAGAGGTCTGACAGATAATACCCAACAGCGTTCTCATCTGTATCACTTACCTCTTGCTGCAGAGATGAACAAATGTGAACAAAAAATTCACCTAGTAGCTTACCTTGCATACTTTTTTCAGGAGTTCAAAATGGATGATGTCTGTGGCCACGTAACTCTGTTGTGTCTTCAATTTATTCATTTTTACGGTTTAAGATGGCTTTTAAAAAATCCTGATCTTAGTTCTTACAAATGCAATAGGCAAGCTTGGCAACTCTGCACTGTGCTGGTTTTATTGTTCTTAAATTTAAGAGTAGCAAGCATGATATGAAAAAGGATTTCAAATCTTAAATAATATTCAGCCCAAACTCACAAGATAGTATTGTGCTAATGCTGGAGACCATATAAGTAAAAATATAATAGTTCCTTTAGGATCAAGTTGCTGTGATAAAATGTGTGGTGTTTTGTGCTTGTTGCAAGTGCTTGGTAAGAATATTTGTTATGCGAGATATATCAAATTGATAAAGTTCTTAATTATTAATTCTGTACTTTTAATTGCATTGTAATGGTGTGATAATAAGTACGCAGTTGCCACTTTGCTTCAAAGACCCAGCTAGATGTGCTAAGTTACTGCATGTTTGGATGTATCTTAGTTTTATATGATAATGTGCTATGATCTGCTTATACTGGTAAACAAAATATAATTTGATTGCCACTGACAGAGTCACATGTCTTTACTGCAATGGAAAATTGGCCACCCGCATCGTACAATCTACTATTCCGTATTCTCTTACCCTTTATTGTAAAGATTGTAGGCATGCCTTTAATCATCACTTGTGCACTTTCCAGCTTCTCTTCCTGTATGACGATGTTCTTTAGCTACCTTTATTTGTTATTTTGACTGGAAGTTGGAGGGACTCTGCAGAAAGCGGTTCTAAGGAAGACCTTCACAGCATGGAATTCTTCATCGTGTCAGCTTCTGGAATGAGTGTATGGTAGTGAGAAACTAAGGATGAGAGTAATAATTTGGGTAGAAATGGATCTGAGGAAGGCTCTAGCCCACCCCCCTGCTCCAAGCAGGGCCAGCTCTGGAGTCAGACCAGGCTCCTCAGGGCTTTGTCCAGTTGGGTCCTGAAAACCTCTGAGGACGGAGACTGGCCAGCCTTTCTGGCAGCCTGCTGCACTGCTCGCCTCTCCTCCAGCGGAAGTTTCACAGGGTTGCTGCCAGCGCAGTTCTCCAGCCTGTAGGAAACTCTCCCTTTCCAGTGGCATTAAAAACAAAGTCTGTGTCTAGCCATAGGTTATTCCTATGGCTCAGGTAGTGACGAAGTGACAGTTGCTTTTAAAAAACACTCTTCAAAAGGAGGCACTGAATCTTTTCTATCCTGGGATATTTTTGTTTAGAAAATTTATTTGCATTGAGGGTATATAAATATTTCTGGATTTGCATGATGTGTCATATTTATTTCAGTGTGAACCTTTTGAACTGTTCAGTGTCTGGAAGGCTGGAACGGTATTTCAAGACAGGGATTACTCAGAATAGGAAGGAGGTGAAAACCCTCCACAAGTGTCTTTAATGATATGCATATCATTTTTATGTTTGCTTGGAGTAGCTGCAAGATGAATGTCTATATTAAGTCTTAGTGCGTGTGTGAGATTGTTTTAATACTGCTTTTCAAAAAGACTTGTTTGCCACTTGATATGCAGAATGATCTGGTTAACTTGGAAACAACTCAGTGCTACAAAGCATTCTCCGTAAAGTAGTAACAGAAATGAAACAGAAAAACCTGTACCTTTTTTCCCTTCTGAATAGAAGTCCACTCTTAATTAGCTGGTGACTGCTGAGCGACTTACAGTAGCACTTCAATTAGTGAACTTTGGCTGAGGTGATTTCCTTGCCACCTGGTTTTCTGAATGGTCCTGAGTAACTGCAGAACACCTGAAGGAACTGCAAGACAAGAAATGAAAGGGATTGAAGAGAAAAGGTTTCAAATTAATAGAGAAACCAGCATCTGAAAGTAATCTATAAAAAGATGTTGGTAGTTATTACTAACAGTCCTTCAGTCCAATGAGGTGTTTTGAAGGACTTCAGTAATTGAAGAATCCTGCATGAGCTACCTTTCTGGAATTAATTCAACTCAATTTCTGCTTCTACCCCCTGCCAGCCCCCAGATGTATGGTGGATTTTCTTTGGAAATGACTGGCTGTGATTTTACCTGCTTCTGTAAACTGCTTCCATGACCATGTACAGTGATGAATTGTCACTAGAATTCCCATAAAATGTGAGGAGAATGTTTTAGCCTAATGCCCTCAGAGCTCATGTAACAGTGAGGTCTGTGAATATCTCCTTTCTTTTTTCTTTTTTTTTTTTTTTTTTGATATCTTATTACCTTGTATCTCACATAAACTCAGACTGTGGTTTATAGAGCAATGTGTTCAGCACTGGGGTGAACAGGCAAGAAGGATGTAGTGGCACTCAAATCTGCTACCTGCAGTTAATTAAATATCAGTGGAGGTGCACGTTGAAGGTCACCCTGCTCTTCCTTAGAAGAATGAACATTGAGGCCTAAAGTTTTTAAAGCTAGGAAAAAGTCTCTCATTCATTTAAAACTTGGAGAATCCAAAATGAAGGAAGAGGAAGTCTTCTGCATTGTGGCTAATGTGTCTGATAGGCCTTATCCAGCACTTGGTCAAATAGCTCTTTATTTAGCAACCTCTTAAAGAAGTCTAGATTAATTGATCTGAATAGTCCGATTCTGCTCTCCCCATTAGTGTAGATCATCCTGTCACCATCAAATGGGCTCTTGAATTCAATTCTGCTCACTTAATGTCTTTCATAATTGTAACTGTGCATCACTCTAGCCTGAATACTGCCTCTTGTTTTTAATATCAGCTGCAAGCGTGAAGAGGAGCTGATTCTTCTTGGTAAACAAAATGATAAACTAACTAGGTCATGGAAACTGTAGCCTCTGTGTGCATGTACTGACTTGGTCTGGGACCCGTTCTATGAAATGTCACAGGTTTCCCTTTAAAGCGGTAACAAAACCAAAAGTTTTCTCTGTGTGCATTAAGGTTGTGAGCACATGACTGTTGACCTGTGTGTTAGCGAGTACTTCTGAAGGGTCTCCTATTCCGTATTACTGACATGCTGAAAGTACTGCTGCTTCTCTAAAGCATTAGGGGAAGAGCTCTAGAGAGGTGCATTTGTCCAGTCCATCTGATAAGAAAATTACTACCAGAACTTTACTAGTGTTATTTATGTGAAATTTCAATGAGTCATTGCCATCATTGTGGTTGATGAACCTGCATTTTGTGGAACACAATCTTGGTATTTGTAAGCTACTAATCCAAATATTGCCTAATTTGCAGTTGGTCTTATAGTTGTTTAGTGGTTCTCTGCTGTACTGTGAAGTCTGCTTCAGTAATACAGCTTCATCTGACCTTCTGTCAGGCTTTGAGGCTTCATTGTAATTGTAAAGTTGAGTTGTTACAAAGCAGCAGCCAGTGGGTTATATCGTATAGCGTGGAAGTGGCTGGTTGAAGTTACCTGAATAACATCGTGTGCTTTCATATTCCTTTACTTCATCAAAAGACTCCTTGCTAAAAATATGAGATGATTTATCAATGTCTTCCTTCAAATTAAGAATGCATAATAACATAATACCATAACAACTGACTATCTCAGAAACACCCAGCTGTGTTTATGCCTTGCTCTCGTTAGGACCTTGCTGTCCTAGTACCAGGTGACAGTTCTGGTGTCTGAATGGACCTGTCTAATCTCTGGATTTGTCTCTAACATTGTACTTTCGGCAAAACAAATTAAAAAAAAAAATCATTTAAATGTGACCTTTTCTATATATAGAGCACAGATCATATTAGTCTAAATCTTCACATTGCAGGAATTTGCAAGGTGAAAGTAGGGTAATAAAGGACTGTATTGTTATAAAATGTATGTATGTTAACCAGTACTCCATAGCTTATATTTATTATGCCATATGTGCCGAGAGCATTTGTGCAGAGTTGTTATCCCCTGCAGATGACTAATTTAATACAAGAAGGATTTTTGGTTGGGTTTTGTTTTGTTTTTTCTTTTCCCTAGAAATGTCTGTTGGAGAGCCTTGCAAAATTGACTGAAAACAGTGTGTGGCACATTGACAGACATTAGGCTTAGAAAGAACCCCTTCTAATCAGAAGGAAAACTTAATTTCAAAAGGGCGTTTCATGACTCTCTAACTTCAGGCATATAAAGAAATGTGTAAATGGAAGGCAAAACACAGGTGATTATGTAGGTATTCTCTAAGAGTAATTCTGTCAGTGTAGAAATGGGAAATGATACAGCAAATCAAGCTTTTAATTTGTTCACCAGCTTTTTGTGTGACTCTGTGTTAGTTGAAGCTCAGTATAGTGACCAACCAAACACGTGTGCCTGCATCCATTTTTAGAGGTGGAACTGCTAAGGACAAAGCACATGGTATTTTATTAAGCTCGTTGCTAGTGCAATAAGCCTGTGGCTCCTTGTCAGCAGCCAAAGATTGACGTTTTTTGCATTGGGATATTTAACATATTGTCCCATTCTCGTAAAGGAGAATATGAGCTTGAATGGGAGAATGTAATCTTTGGGAGAAGTTAATTTAAAATCATTATAGTATTTCGCAGGCATTCAACTTTCTGTCCTAAAAATAGTGATGATAAAACAGTAACTGATGTGAGATGCATTGGATATACAATTACTGACGTAAATATCCTGTTAAGACTTAATTTTGGAGAAGGAGGTGTATTTTATCTGAGCAATTTTAAATAACATATAAAGAAAATCTTCTGCACCCTATGCATGTGGAGATGTATGTTTACAGGTTTAATAGATCTAGTGATATCATATTCCTGTGGAATCAGAAACTTACACAACAGTATCTAATTTAAAATACTGCAGAATAGTCACTTGGACTGAACTGACAGTATCTTTTTGTTTACTAATTGCTTCACTTAAGAAATAACTATCAGGAGTTAGAGCAGCATATATGCCATTCAGAACCTCACAGTCCCAATTTGTCTGTCTGTTTCCTGTCTCAGTGGATTTCAGACAAAATTTCTGGTTTTATGCTCTGCTAATGGAAGAAGTGAAATTCAATCTACTATAATTTAACTGTTGAACAAGATGCACAGTATTGTTATGCTTCATGTAATGCTTAAGAGGAACAGGCTGACCTTACTCATTTCTGAGCAAGAATGGCTAAACTAGACTTGTATAAAATAAAGTATCTCAGGTCTGGAGGCCTTTAAAATGCTTTTGAATTTCCATGTGCTGCTTTCAGTTCTTGATCCTCGCTCATGTATTTTGGCAGAGACTCAATTTGACAGCAACTGGGAGCATGTGGGTAGCTGAGTGTTCTCATGGACATGAGAAAATTCAACCACCCATTTGGTTATTTTTTAGTTCAGTTTTGCACTGAAGATCAGGCACTATTTTGTAAATAAACACATAACTAAAGAAAGTACAGCCTTCAAGCAGTACAGATAAATGCATCACAAACAAGGGAGACTATAGGACATAGTTGAAATAATAACTGTTGTGATCTGTGCAAGTTCATCAAATGCATCTCTCTGATTCCTCATCTCTTGGTTTCAACCCCCGGTTACATGGAACGAGGAGAGGGATGAATCAGGAGTCAAGCACTGCTAATTTGCACTGAAGGAGCGGTGCATTTCATACTGTTGTTATAACAAGTCATGCTGAGCAGAAATGGGAAAAAACTTGCAGCAGAAGTCATTTTTTAGGAATACCTGCAAATGATATCTCTTAACTCTCTATTTTTCAGGGACTCTTCTCAGATTTTGGTTTTTGTGGTTTTGTTTTTTATTAACACAGTTCCTTATGTTACAAAATCAGAAAGGGTTTTTTAACAGATCCATCTCTCAGTGAACTGGTGCTCTAATGCCTTCATTTTAGAAGAGTGCTTCTGTCTGGATATGTGCTTCATCAGGATCAAAGTAGGTTACTGACTAATTGGAAATCTTTCGCCCAGCTATAAACATTTGGGTATAGATTTTATGATATTATTTATTTGTAGGTGAAAGAATTACAGATGTCTGCCACTCCACAACCAGGAAACCAGAATTTACATGTGTTGATCTCTGGGTTTCCTTTTGATGTTAATGGCATCCACCCTTATTTTGATGGTGCTTAGCTGGGTGGGATGAGCCAGTGTCCTCCCTTCCTTCTTCCCTCTGTTTCAGCACAAGTACAGGATTATTTCTGTTTTCTGCAGCACCAAAGTTTAAATAAACCAGTATGAACAGATACCAGTCAGAAAGGTGTCCATCTGACCTAGAAAGGGCATTGATGCGGCAATGCTAGGTTGAAGCATCTGTACCCCAGCTTGGTATTGCTGCTTGGTATTTTGCTGTCCCCCTTAACCGCCATGAAGTCCCACCCTGCTGCATGTCGCAGTCACGTCTGTCACTTCTCACACCGTTATCTGCCATGGCAGGCAGTTTTTCTTGTCGTGACTCGTTTCTCATGTCCTGTTCAGGGAGAGAAGCCTCAGGCAGGAGTCGGCTCAGCGGCTTCATTTCCCTGCTCACCTAAGAGCTTCACCTCTGGGTGGTTCTTTCTTGCTACCTTGTAGAGCTAAGGCAAAACCCTGTTTTCTTCCTGCCTTTCTCTTGGTTTTGCTTTTTTGTTTACAACATATGTGGTTTCATTTACTTCTGAGTTCCTTACTGACCCTTCCACATATTGATCTAAATACAACAAAGCCAGAGGAATACAACTGCACAAGTGAATTTTCTGAAGGTCCTGAATAAATTAGAGGAAGAAACTTGACTTTGCTAGCCAGCATGCTCAGTGGAAACATAGGTTAAAACCACTTTGATCACTAGGGCGGATTATGTTGAAATGGAATTAACGTGATGGATTTTATGTTAAAAATCTTGAAACCTATCAGGCAAACATCATCTTTTTATTCTCCCTACTCTTCTTGTCATTACAATGTTGTTATCTAGAAGTTGTTGCGGGTAAAGGATTGTTAGGAGTAATGCGCCATCAAATTGTCACTTGAATAATTACAACAATCAGGGAAAAGCAAATTCGATCGCTATAGTGGTCTGCACTCAGGAGAATATAGTTCCTTGGGGGACTATACATGGCAACAGTTGGAGATTGATGTGGGTGGGTTGTCACTTTTGGATTGCCTTTTCACATCTTATATAAATAACGTTTATTTTAGCTATGTTGATTTTAAGCCATTTGGAAAATATTGGTGTTTTGATGCAAACTGCTTGAACTTGGCACGTAGCACTGAAAGGCAGTCACCCAGTATATATGTTATCTATTTTAAAGACTATGACATTGAAGAGTTGTATTTTAACCTTTTTAAATCATAGTGTCTGATTTTAGGGCATAAAGCAAGAGAGGATCGACTTCAATAGTTAAATGTACTTTTTTTGCAACCAAGGTAATTTATTTTCTTAACTTGACGACACTTTAATGTTCTGAATATAGCCATGGTCTCATGGACTATATTGGTTAAAATTAATTCTAACTGAAGATAAGAGTATAATTGCAGTTGCACAGCAGCTGTGGGTCTGTATAAAGGTTTGGTGACTTCCCTTTGCTGTTCCTCTAATAGCTATAAAAAAACTGCAAAGCTATATCTGATATTCTGTTAAAAATACAAGTTTTTCTGTATCCACTATATCCATTTTCTGTATACAAATTTCATGAGGTTTCAAGAAAGTCTCTCACTATACAATATGCTAATATGCTGGAATACAACTGTTGGGAATAGCTTAGGAATTTTCCTGGGCTGCCAGGCTATATTGTCACCAACAATAATCTCCCTTTTTGCACTTTTAAAGAACAATACCAGCTTTTCTTACAAGCTGCTACTCTGCCTTTTTTCTGAAATATATTACATATTTTTGGGCTGCTGCTGTTGTTCTCGTTTTCTAGAGAAGTTTTATTTAGTGTTGTGTACATCCACAAATAATGTATTTGGAAATATTCTGGTTTTCGATGATTATGGGAAAGAAAATGTTTCATTTCAACAACTCAGTCAAATTAGTAGAACAATTTAAACACAGAACAAAAGAAAATCAAGACACAAAGGCTGTCCCTATTGTTGAATTCAGAGTAGATGGATGGAATGTCAATTATTATTGACATTCAGCAATCCCATAAGTTCCATTTATGATTTTGTTACTGTGACTTCAACTTAATTCGGTGACCTTTTGTGGGTCATCCTCAATTTAGCTGGGAACTGAAGATGTTGAAAAATGGAGTATTTCCTATGTTAATATGAGAAATTGTACGGCAGGCATGTTAGGTCATTGCTCTGTGATGTTTGGAAGTTGATCTCCAAAGCCTGAAGAGGGTCAGGGTCTATCTGAGCAGTAGTCCTGTTCCATACTGTGGTGACTGTGATAAGATGCCATACTTTAAGCAGAATTGTCTTGTTAAAAATAAAAGGAAAATAATAAACGTAGTTCATTCTCCATGAGCAGTCTCAACCTTCGAATTGTCTTTCTCTACTGGGCCTGAAAATTGCTTTTGTGTGTTTGATCTGAAAAGTGTTCTTTCCAGGAGTCCCATATTGCTTTTGACAGAATATATGAGAGCGAGTTTTATACTTTCATTTGCAATCTATTTTATACTTTCACAAATACATATTGGCATTTAATCAAAGTCTGTCCCTCTTTCTGTGGTATGTGACCTGATTTGCCAGAAGACAGGAGGATTGGGACTCGAGCAGCAAAGCCTCAAAGTAATGTCCATGAGCATCCCAGTTCCTGTCAGTTAATCACTTAGGACTTACAAACCTTCCAGATAACCACAAAAGAAGTAATTCCTGCTCTGTACCAAAAGAGGGATGGGAAGGAACATTTTAGAGGTTAGGACAGTCATCTATATGCTGTATACATAGATAACTGAAAAGACTGAGTATCAGTGGATGCTATGGCTTTTGGTTTGAAGACGAATATTATTTGTCTACAAATACTTTTAACTGTATAAAATTAGGAATATATGAAGGGAAATGAAGCTGCATTCTAAGATGCAAGGGCTGTGTGTCTCAAGAGCTTTTACAGTATACTACTACATTTAGATTCTGTGGTACCCAGGTGAATAAAGTTGTAAGATGCAAACTTTGTGACATTTCAGTAAATGAATTATTTAACTATTGATTGAATTTTGTAATCCCTCTTGGACTTTATTTGATTTTTTTTTTTCCTCTTTTGTCAATGTGGTAGTCACTTTAAATAAATGATTCTCAGGCCTTCTTCTGTGTCAAACTGGAGCACTGCTCTTCAAAGAAAAAATAAAAGACTAGGAAAAACAGGAGATGGCACTGGAATATGAATGCACTTAGACAATTGCATTGTTGTATTCCATTGGCATTTTGGTTTGGGTTTTGTGAGGGTTTTTGTGGCAATCAGCATAATTCACTTCAAGCAAGTTGGGAAAGTGAGCACCTTTTATGTGCCTCATGGACCAAAAGGTCTTTAACCACCTGGTGGAGGGGTATAGAGGAGATGGTCAAGGTTCTTCCCACCTGAGAATGACACAGGTTGGATGAGAAATTCCAGATAGAGGTAAGGAAATTTATTTTCTATTGGAAGAGTGGTTAAACACAGGAAAATGGGTCCAGACAAGCTGAGGAAACTCCATCCTTGGAGATTTTCAGGTGTAACTGGGCAAGGCCCTGAGCAACCTATTCAAGTTGAACTGTGTTGAGCAGGAAGTCGGGCTAGATGATCATTAAGATACAAAGAAAAGGATTAATTCAACACAAGACTTCTTCTGGCTGGTGCATTAGTTACAATGTTGGCATTATGCATAGATAGCAAGTGGATGTTATGTGTCTGCTAACTAACAGTTTCCTTCTAAATATTTGTACTAGATTCAGAATGATTCTCTAACTGCAGTGGACAGTGTGAAATGGGCAGTGAGACTGCAGAGTGTGTGATTTGTGTGTCTGTTGTACTGATATCAAGCCCCTGGAGATAGTGCCCTACCTAATGCAGTACAGTCAGTGACCAGGACCTGAAATACCACTAAGAAAAAATGCGTGCAGCAATTCAGAATTCGAAGGGCAAGTAACTGTGGAAAATTATGTACCCTTCCTGAATATTTTAAAATGCAGTTTTCAGGATAGCATGAGAACCTGCATCTAACTTCTCAGTTGGGCTAAACTGATACAACATCTGTTTATCACAGTTGAGGATCTGGTTCTGTATTGCCTAACACGGTCTGACAGGAGCAGCAGGCACTGGGGCAGAAAATTAATGTCATTGTGTCATTCTCAGCCAGCGATGAAGAAAGAGCAAATGGTCAACACACTCTTGAATTCCCAAGTTTCTTTCATGAGAGTGCATTACAGAACATTAGATAACCACATGGGGCTTTTTAGACATCCCTTTCTGGAGGGAGAACATTTATGATAAAGATATGACTTTTGCTCTTTAGTGGGAGTGTGATAAGGTTTATTTATATAATACTGAAAGAATGCTTTTAACCACAATACAGCACAAAAACTTCTTGAGCTTCTGAAATGACAGGAATAAAATCATTTTGATGTGTTTCCCTTTTTTTGGATATCTAAAATACAGGAAACTGATAGTGAAGAGGCTAACGTAAGTAAAATCAGTTACTAAAGTTCTGTACAGACTGTCATTGAACTTAAATATGCTGCTGTTGCTGTTGTTTATCTGCCCAAAATAACTAATCAAAATAACTGGTGAATAGGAAATGAAGAAAACTCTAGTTCGTTGGTGATGCTCAGTGTTTGTTCTTTTGAAGACCTAAGGGTTACTCGCATGCATGATAGGTAATGGTGGCCTATACTGTGTAATTCTGTAGTTAATCTTAAAGCAGCTATGACTGAGATGGTAATATGTAGGAACATTTTTTTTAAGTTTATATAAAAAAAAACCACAAGTAACCTTGAAGGTTTGGAAGTAAGAGGGGATTGCACTTGACCTAAGTATCAGCAGCAGTAGAACAAAAATATTTTTTCCATGCTTTGGATTTTCCACGCAAATTTGGAGTCCCTTTATGTAGGGTGATATGCCTCAAAGTTTTTGTAATAGAAAGATAATTGGAATGGAAGAACTACTTCAAGATTAAATTCATTCCTTTATCCTGGTGTGTGAATATTGTTGGGTCAGCAGTTTGATATCAGATTTGGGGGGTTAAATTTTGCTGAAAAGATGGAAACATGTTTTTAGCATGAATTCTATAGTTGTTATAAATTTTGTTACTTGGTATAGATTTATTCAAATAAAATAGTGAGGGCAGATAGACAGGCCTGTGCAAATGTTGACAAAGTTTAAGTGGAGATTTTTCAATTTATTTTCCTATTTTCTTTTATGTTTATGCTGGCATTTCACTCGACTGTAAATAAAAAAATCTTTCATTTTGAAAGTAGTTTCTAACTTAGATTAACTGTCCATGAAATTTGTAAATTAGAGTTCTGTGAATAACTTTTTTTTCCGCATTCCAAATACTCCTTACATATTGCACTTTTTGGTCATTTAAATTGAAATATGACTGTAGGGACCAATACAAATAAGATGGGAACAATTATTGATTAGCTTGCATTAGTTCTACTGCATATTGCTTTTCTTTTCTCTACTTTTCCTCAAACCTTACAGGGAGGAAGCAATGTGCCCAGACTGGAATAGGGCCCTTGCTAAGTGATTCTTAAAGAAAAATGTCCATATACCCAGTTAATCTTTTTTGTTTCTGAATCTTTCACTTGCCTGTGTTTCTTTTAGCTTTCCACAAACACACAGTTATCTTCAGATGTCCTTACTAATTGAAAAAGACAATTAATTCCTGGGGTGGGTACCAGGTTCAGACTTCTATTTCTTTATAAGGACCCTACTTTTTCCAGCTTTGTTTTAATATGAAAATATAAAGCGTGCATGACAAGAGAACTGTCTGTGTCTAAGTACCCTCCAGAAGTTCCTGCTTCAGAGACTCAGAAGTATTATACCTAGGCTAACTTTATTTTCTTTTATTTTAACTTCTACAGGAAAGTAGTTTATTGAAAGGATCCAGCAATTGAAGGAATTGTTCTGTAAATAACTGTGGCAGAGGAGGTGGAGATAAAGCCGGCATTGTGTATCTCTTCTTCTAAAATTAATTTCTAACTAACTCTCTCCTTTCCTTATTTTGCTAGGGTTCACCTTTTGGTATGAATTAATGACAAATATTTGGATTCATAAATATAAGTATAAATACATACTGTCCACTTGATTTTTGTAGTAATATTAAAAGGATTAGGCAACCTATTTAAAATACTACCATGAAATGACACATTTAGCTTGAAATCAGTTTAAATGCATTGAAATGTTACATTCTAGGTTCTTTGTAATGTTAATTGGCTACAATGCAAAGATGAACTTGGAGTTTCTAAGTGAGAAATGCCCCAGTGCTGTAAATTGGTGAATGAGAAGTTAAATATTTTAGTTGTGGACTTCATTTTCAAGATAAGGATTCACGAAATTGTCCGTAACAGAACAGGATTGGAATTTACATAGTTTTTGGGTTAGGTAGTCTGTTGAGTAACAGAAGTATATTGAAGGAAAATGCTTGAATTGTACAAAATTAAGATGCTCATCTAAATAAAAATAAATTATTTTTTTATTATTAATTTTGTGAACTTGTTTGCTGTTAAGATTTTCACATGTGATGTCTCCTTTGGGTATGTTTTGATTGTTTATTTCACTGGCATTCGTTTTCCGAAATATAGAGGTATAGCAGAGGGAGAAAGCAGAGACCCCCGAACTATTTCCCTCTATCAAAACAGGTATTTAAAATCTAAGTAGGAAAAAGAAGACATATCAGTATTGAATTGGAAATGGAGAAAAGTTATCTATCTTCCTGATTTCTCTGTAGATGGTAAACATTTTGCAGCAGGACCACCCAGTGGTATGGCAGTATAATACTACTGTGTTTCTGCTTCCTATACCTGATGCCTGGGGTAGTGCCTGGCAGCTGTAGGGAGACTCTAATGCATTCCAGAATGGGGACTTCATCACAGTCTGTGGACTTGGCTCATTTTGTCTTTTATACAAGTACAGTGGAAGGTAGACTTCTTGGAAGTGTTTGCAAGGTTATTTTAACTGGAAAGTGAAGTTAAAATATAGAGTATTAGCTTTGAATGTGTAAATGTGCAATAAGTGTAAGATACTGGCGTTAGTGTCATTAATACGCCATGTTAAAATTACCCATTTTCTATGTTGCTTGACAGCACTTTAGTAAAACATGGTAGTGGAATGAATGTGGAACAAGTTTCATATAGCTGAATTTTAAAACAAACTTTATTGCTGGAGCTGGTGTTATTTTCCAGAGAGAAGTACGTTGTGATAACTTAAATGTCTTTCCCACATTTTGCTGTTTGTGATTTAGTATTGTGGGTCATTTTAATTCTTACATGATTTTTGTACTTGTATCTGCTTAGAAGCCAAATGGGATGGAAGTATGATTCATTAGTGCTCTCAAGTATGAGAATCAAAAGCTGCTCAGAATTTAAATTTGAGCACTCTAAATATTATACATAATTAATCTCATGTGAATGCCAGAAACTAGGAAGTTTGAATGTGTTAATTATACATAAAACATCTTTCATTTCACTCAGTAAATGTCAGGTGACCCAGATGTTGCCGGCATCCTGAGAAATCTCAGGACATAAAGTCCAGAAGATTCTAGAGGAAATGGGCACTTTCGTGCTAAGAGAAGAGACTTTATTTGACAATGCTTTTCATAAAAGTACGAATATTCTGTTTTTTGGAGTCCCCGAATGACATGTATTGTACTGTGCTCAGGTCCAACGGTAGTGGTCCTCACGGCAGCTCAGAAAGTACCAATGGAATTGAATGACTTCCTGCTCCACTGCCTTATCCAAGTACTTTAGTATATCATTTTTGGTAGCTGCTGCAGCGGGCATTTCTTTGTTGTTTTGTTTCGGGTTACTAGGGCTCAGTTGCGCTTTTGCATGCAATGTATGTAATTCTCTGGACTTCCAAGCTGCAGGAATGTATTTTGTTCTGGAGGCATTGCAGCAAATTAGCTTTCTTAAACTAGGTGTAGTTTTCCAGGACTTCTTAAGGCTGCCTCTCCTGAAGAAAGCACTAGGGAAGCAGCCTGCCATGTTTAAGAAATTGGAGATCTACTGAAAAATGGTAAGCTAGCTGTTGCTTTGAGCAGCTGAACCTCAAACAGGGCGGTACCATGGGACTGAGGAGGCAGGAGAGACTGCAAAGTTGAATGTGGAGGGCATGAGTGTTTGCCATGACAAAGTCTGGGCTAAACCTGTGTGGGAGGTTTTAACCCTGAAATTCTTGAAGACTGTGGAGCCTGGAGGTCCATCGTATTCTCAGAACTACACATGGTTGTATTGGGCATAAGAAAAAAAAATAGTTATTTTGGTAGTATCCTTGGAGCAGTAAAATTCAAAACTTTGTTCTGAAATAAACATGATCAGAACTTTCAGAGGTTATTTAGCTTTTTAAATACTGGGAAATAAAGACTGTATGTTTCACAACCCTCTTGAGTAAAATGAACATCTGTGAAAGTAAATGTGCAAGCAATGATCTACTTCTAGTATATTCACAATCACAAGGTGAGAAATTGCATGGGGTCAACGACTATATTCTAATTCTAGATCCTACAGTTCACACTTTAGGAATGTACTTTAATTTTTATCTTTTCATGCTGCAGAAATTTGCAGGAGGCTGTAAATATCAGATGGAGTTGCTAATGAATGAGACATGATGATGCTGAGATTATGGATTTTTAATGCCTATCCTCAAAAGAACAAAACAAAACCAAATCCTAAAACTTTGGGTATTTCATATTCAGAGTTATTTTATATTGATTGTTTAGTCATGTGACATATCTTTGCCTTAAGTTGTATGTGTATATATAAAATACCTTATTGTAGTTTTAAGCTTTGTATATAAAAATATTCTGTCTCATGCTGATGCTGAGAAAATGTAGAAAAACATCACTGAGTATTGTTGTACAGAAAAGCATTTCATTATGTGAAGCAAGAATTCAGGGAATAAAACTGATTCTCCATTAGGCTCCCACATTGACCACAACATTGCCAAAACAGGGAGCAGTAAAGCTGCCCTGCAAGGTTGCTGATGAGACCAGGAAAGACCCAGAAACATCTGGTAGAAAAATGCATTCCAGCTATCTGCATCTGCCTACTGTCCTTGCCAAGCTGTGCCGTGTGAAGGCTGGAAATTGGCTTTGAGTTGAACATTTTTACTTTTTTTTTGTTGGTTTTTTTTGTTTTGTTTTGTTTTTTGAGAAAGAGAAATTACACCATTTCAGAAAGAATCGGTATCAAGCTAATTCTTAAAAATCATACAGATTCACCAGTACAGTTTAATTTTAAATTCTGATGCTGAGGAAAGCTGCTTCTTTGAGGGGAAAGCTTGTTTTTCCAGTTCTGGACATAGAGGAATACTTTCAGGATGATGCAGAGACTGAGGAAAGAGGAATCTAATGCTGAAGTTGGAGTTAAGTTGAAGCTGAAGTACTTGAAGATTTAAGATCCCTCATTACCTTCAAGGTAGTATTAAAGATGACTGTAGATAGGTTAAAAAGCAACAAGCAAGTACTACACGCAAAAAGGTCCTTTTCCTGAAGCAGAAATTGTAAAGTTTTGTTAAATTTCTCAGATGCCTAGAAGATGGATAATAACACTCTTATTCCCTATCCTTAATCACCTACTTCTAACTATGGCCAATGGCATGCCCCTTAGCAAGATGAAACTTCCTCATGGTCTACTACAGCTGCTCTTACATGCCGCAAGCACATTTTAATCCTAGGCGTGTTTAGGTTTAGGCACCCCAGAGATGTCTGGTTCCACTTGTCACTTTGATATTCAGAATTAAACCTAAGCATAGAGCTCAAAGTACAATATGGGATACAAGTATTTATCTCCCATCATGACTATCTCCACCCTCTTACATGACAAAATCTGCAACCTTTCTTCACATAGTAATTCTTGGTGCTGTTTCTTTTGTTAATGCAGACAGGCTCTTTAAGGAAACACTTTTTCTCTAGTTATTTGTCCCAACTGTTGTTTTTTTTCTCACATACTATGTTGCACTAGGAATTTTTTTCAGTTCAGAGATAAGAATAAGAGTTCTGAATTTGAAGGACTATTTGTTAACTTAACAATAAAGGTGTTAGTAAAATAGCTGGCAGAAACAATATATACATATATAGTGGTACTTAATTCATTTAATACAATAAAATGCAGAAATTAGATCTTAATAGATCACTGCCTTTGTGGACATGGAAGTATTTTCTAGGGGAAAGTAACTCTTTTCTGTTTGCATACATGGGCTGCCATATATTTGCTTTCCGTAGTCATTTTTCACATACCCTTTACAAGCAGTCCACAAAATCCTCATGCATTTTCAAGAACTATTGAAAATGGTTGTTACAATATTGTGCCAGAGTGGTATAATTGTTCTGAAAACAGTAACTGTTGATTAACAAAAAGTAAATAAAATGTTGCTCAACCATTTTTGCCAAGGAACTGCCCAGAAAAGAAGGCCCACTAGGCAGTAAACCCTGTAAGGCATGCCAGCAAGTTTCCCCAAAACAGCATCCTGGCATTTTGGCTAATAACCAGTAGCTGTTGTCAGACATTTCTTTTTAGTAAACATTTTCAGTGCAATATTACAGACTTTAGAAAGCCTAAAAGAGAAGCACCAATTAACAACTGTTTTCTAGACTCTGTAACAGCACGTGATAGTGGTGTTTCTTAACCTTCAGTTTTGTTACCGTGTTCTGATCATAGAGTACTTGGTCTCATTATAGCATTTCTCCCTACAGAAGTTAAATTCCTTCTTTAGAAGCAAACATAAAATTAAAACAAAACAAACAAACAAAACAAAATAAGATACCCCGAAGTAGTATGCTTTGTATTTGACTGTGTTAATGTTTTGCTGCTGCTCTGGCATTGTCTGGAGTCACAATACTCCTGTTCTTTGAAAATGGCACGTGGATTTTAGAGTTGCAGCTACCTCAAGTAAGTTTTGTGGCCTCCTTTTGCTCTACTGAATACTCAGAGGAGGTGCTAATGGTCTATATACAGCACTTTTTACTGTATACAAATGCTATTTTTCTGCTACTGAAGTTCTGTCAGTGTGTATAGGAATGGAAGCTATTGCTGCTTTGGCATGGAAATAGATGTTAGGTTAATTAGTTGATTCTGTGCTTACATGACTTCCTGAGACCTCCCCCTGTGCTGCCTCTTAAAACTGGTTGCAATAACTGTAAGTCAGGAGCTGTGTCAATGCTTATTTTCTTTTTTTTTTCTTTGAACTGTACCCTTACAAAGCTCCTTACTTACAATAAATCATTCAATAAAGCAATAAAATATCCATAATTCTTCTCCAATCCCGTAAAAAAGAGGAAAAGGTATGATTATTGTGGGTCTTCATGATTAAAAAAACAAAACAAAACAAAAAAACCCAAACCCACAACCCAAACAAAAAACCTCCACAAAACAAAACATGCTAGCTCAAGCTACCTTGATGTAAATGAGTATGCATATAAGGCGCTGTTTTCTGACTACTCCTGACTAAGCTTCACCTCCACCGAAATGCAATCTAGACATGGCTGGATTTTGCAGCAAGCAAGATCTTGTACAGTCATAAATACAAAGTACCAGTTTCTGATGGGCTACATAAGCTTTAGAGTCCAAGCAGCAAGTGAGTAGGAAAGGAATTTATAGATTATTAATTCTATACTGGTTATTATTTTTACTCTATTAGAAAGAAGAAAGAAAGGACTGAAAATGGTTGGGTGGTTAATAGAGATGCTGCAAAAGGAAAGTCCTGAAATTACTTTCTGAAATTGAAGTGATACCTGGACAAATTCTTTTAAAAAGGTCTTGTCCCTTTTTTTTTTTTTTTTTTTCATATTACTTGATTAGACATGTTTCTGTTCCCATTCTTATGTTCATACTGCAGGGTTTGGTTTGTTTTTCTGCTTGACTCTTTGATCCTAATTAGTGTCTCTAAGATTCATCATAATTCAGTCTTTACAATTCTAAGTTAACTGGGCCAGATTCTCCATTTAGTTTTACTTGGTTGGATAACAACGAGGTGTGACTTTTGAGTCACTCCAAGGTTATCACGCAAATTAATACTGTTGCACTGATGTTAGGGGAATATTTTATCACTGAAGTGATTTTAGACTTACACTTTGTACAAAGTGAACCTCTACCTCTGAGATCTGTTGCTTTTGACATACTTTTATGTTTTCTCAGAGCCAGTAAATAACTGTATCTAGCAAAAAACAGTTTGTTTTTTTTCTTCTAAATTTTTCCTTGAGCATGCTGCTGTCAGAAGGCAGACCTCAGGACTGATGAGCCACGTGCAGTTTGGTGGGGCTGTTACAGTTCCAGTGTAAGTGCGAGTGCTTTCTTTGGATTTACAGCAGTAACCCTTCTTGTTTCTGTGTCTTGTTATCTGGACCGTGCTGTGTGGTAGAGAAAGCTCTTGAGGCTAACTCCCTGTTTTTTCTGTATAATGAAAAGCTTTGCATTTACTAGCCTATGTAAGTACAGTTCAGAAACTTCTTCAGGTTTATTCTAGAGTGAAGGTGTTGTGCAGTGGACAAAGAGGGATGCATCCTCTTTTGTCTGACGTGATAACTCTCTGTTCTAAGAACATTCATATTTGGTAGTTTGACCATGAATTATAACTTTGATGCTAGGAATAACATAGCATTATTGCAAAAAGAATGAAAATACAAACAGATTGCCTCTCTAAGAGTGCAGGTCATTATCAAATAGAAAGATTGAGTGTAAATCCAAAATTTATTTTTTTTTTATTTTTTTTTTTTTTAGTACTAAGTCAAGAACTCCTGCTGTTGTTTTGCTAGTCACTGGCAGCTGGTGCTTCTCTTATGAATGCCTAGAAGTCTTTAATATGTAGGTGGAATTTCTCATTTCTAATATATCTAGATTTTCACGTAAAAAAAAAAAAATGCAGTATTTGTTTAAATGATAGAAAACCAGTAATGTAACAGTTACAAAATATAAGCAGACTAAAGCTTCAGTCTTCTTCCCTCTATCAGCCTCAATATGCTTTAAATATAGATTATGACAGTGTGTTCAAAGAGGTGGAACTTTGATGTTTCTTGAGGATTATGCCTCTCGCTGCAGTGGTTCTGCACCCATGTGGCAATGCTTGCTTGTGTCTGTTTTTACGTAAATGGACGAGGCAAGTATGATGGGGGGTGGTGTGATGGGTGAGAGCTTCCAAAAGTGTGTGTAGGGGTGTTGCACTGCACGGAAGAACAGCAGTTCTTGTAGAAGCAAGCGTGCAGGTCCTTGAGGCAGGAGGGCTATGCTAGTGCTGCCAGCGCTGGTGGAGAACGCTTGCCACGCTGCGTTTTGTGTGTGTTGGTGCTGCTGTGCATGTTGCTCAGATGTGCTGTGTCAAACGTTTAATGGTGTTTCACAGTGTCGTCTCTGGATTCTGTTCCAACATAAGGCTCTTGGACTGGAGAGGCCATCAGGCGGCTGCCCTTCCAGCTAGCTGTGCCAGATAATCCTTCTGCATATTAATCAAGATGTTCTTAAACTGAGTAGGTCATTTTGGTCCTGTGTTTCCTACAGCAAGGCTGTTCCAAACATACTGCTTCAAACTACGTATGGCTCTTTTATACACAGTTATACTGCCAACAAGTTTCACTGTGCTTAGCTTAGTTTATGTTTGCCCTTCACACTGTTGGTATATGTAGAGAGTAACAATATATTCTCTTGGCCTTCATTTTGTCAGATTTAAGAAGTTAAGCCCATCTTGCCTTGTTTTGTTAAACGGTCTTGAGGTATTTCTCACTGTCTAATTCTGTATAGTTCACATCCTGTGCACTCAAAAAAGATTAATTGCAAGTACATAGGCAGGATAAGAGGTCATATTGAAGTTAAGACCTCATGTTACTCTTCAGGATCTCAACAGTCCTCTAGCTCTACCTACAACCAGGCAAAACTGACTTTGCAAAAATAAATAGAAAACCTTATGATTAAAAAAGCATTTTTAAATGGCTTACTTGTAAGCAGTTTGCAAAAATGAGACATTAAATTATAAAATCACTCATGCAGTTGGCATGTCTTACTATATGTGTGTAAAGTAACAGTAAGTTTATGGCATTTAAATTATCATTTAGTATTTTTTAATGATAAAAAATGTAGAGCACCATATTTAACCATTATGCAAGATGCAGAAATAGCTGAAGCTGTTCTGCTCAGCTTTTATTTCATTAATCATATAGTTGGATCATATAGACTGATTTTTTAAATATTTTTTTTTCATTCAGTGGTAAATTTAGATAATTTTCCTGTGAAATATTTTGTTTAACAAAAAGTCACTGTTAATCTTAGGCATTAGGCCCACAGGGTCATTCAGAAGGATTTTCCTGTTCTGCCCTGGACTGATCCTTTGCCTCTCTACTGATAAATAATGGATTAAAGGAACCCAGAGTGAGAGCAATTTGTCTGCGATACAAGAGGCACTTTCTGATTTGAAGTTGGAAGTTACTGCAAAATATGTTAGATTGAGCCTCTGTTGACTTGACTCAAAAGTTAACTTTTTTGTTATTGCAGTATTTGCGTGTTTTTACTCTGCCTGTTATTATCTGAGAACAGAGCACTCTGTAGCGCTAACAAGACATTTCTAGGCTAGCTAGTCACCTGTTTGTGAAACTCAGAATCAGAAAATAACAGCCAAAGTTAAGAGGTTTGTTAATTGTAATAATTTCTCTATTTTTTTTAATCAGATATTTGAAATGCATCAAGACAAGAAACACTTTCATAAACTCCTGATGTCATAAAGTTTTCAACATTCCTCTCGCACAATAAGCATTCAAATATACTTCAAGAATATTTACACCTAACACTTTGCTTGTGCAGACCGTATTCTTTAGTCTGTGGGAACTTGCCTGTCACTGCAAGCAATTCAGAAAGCAAGTGTTCACAAGCTCAGTACAGCAGCTTTTTCTTGGCCTTGCCAGAAGGGATGCTACTACTGCTCGCTGATCTGACTCCAGTGTGCGGTGCTGTTAAGCTGAATATTTTTATAAGCATTTGGTGTGGCCTCTGAAAATGAGAGGTTTGCTCATGTACCTAGCCGTTCTCTAGTGCCATGTTGTAACGCAGAATATGTTCTGCAATCATTTTTTGAGGTAGAAGAGTGGAGCCTTCAGAAGTTGTAACAGGTTGCTTAATACGTAGTCTGTTATTGTAAAGATAATATCCTGGTTTTCCAGGGCTTATGTATGTCCCTCAGTTGTACATGGTGCTCTGATGCAGAGACCAAACTCCTGTCTGTTGGACAGGACTGTTGCCTGTTTTATCTGGAAACTGCAAAATGTGTTGTGCATGAAGCAGGCCTAGGAAAGCATGTCTTTCAAAGCTCCTGAACACTGCATTAGAAAAATGGATTGTCTCCTTCCTCTTGTGCTGCAGCCCCATTTACTGAAGGTGGGCAGCAGGCCTAAAACAGCCTACTCAGTTATTTCTGCTTCTGTATTCCTTTGTTTTTGAGTTGCAGAAACTCAGGAATGTGAGTAAATTCAGCCTGCTAGAGTTAGTTACTTTGAAAACTGGGACACTTCTAATTGACTGTTGAAACAAGCAAAATCTTTATTGCTCTTACTGTGCTTTTCTTACTCTCCTCCTTCTGTGCTCTGCTTTTGGTCTGTCTAGTGTGGAACACAGCTCCCCATGTGTTGGGAAGATCAGGTAATGTTTGTGGCTCAGACTCTGCACTGTTTAACTGGTGGTGAGCATTACATCAAAGCTCAGGAGGGAGTGTCTAATTTAGCATGGCAGTTTCTCAGTGTTGTGCAGTGAACGAAATCTAGAATAACACTCTAAAGGAGAAAATACATTACGTTGATTAACAACCTGGTTTTATCCAGCCTGTAAAATTTTTGAGGAAGACATCCCATGGAAAAGGTATTATGTGGTCACCCATTGTATCATATAAAATATACCCAAAGGGACCAAAATAAGGTTGTACAAACAGCTTTTTTCTGACAGTACTTCTCAGGGGTTGACATTTTAGCCTTATTTGTGCTTTTGTAAGTCATGAATGCACTCAGAATCAACTTCACTGTTTTAATTGTCATTGTTAAATGTATCTAGAAAACTCAACGTCTTTTTGTACATAGTAAAAGCACAAAATAAGTGGATTAGTAATTGTAGTTCAGTTTTATTGTTTAAGTACGATTTTCTTTTACTTACTGTTTTGGAATTACGTGGCTAGGACAATACTACCTTTAACACCTATGATGAAAATAATCCCCAGTAACATTTGTTTGTTTAAATTCTGTAGTAGGCTACAATGATGAAATGAAAAATTGGCAGTCTTGTTCAAGAATTTTTATGCTAAAATTTCAAATCCTTGGTGTCTGACTTCCAAAATCAATGCTGGAACATGGTTGCTCAAGTAGTTTTAATTTAACCAGGTGTTTAGCTGGCCTGGTTTGGGGTTGTTTGTTTTTTTTTTGCACGAGGAGCAATGGTTTGGTACTACAGGTGTAGTCACAGGGCTGGGATGGATTACTCTTAAAGCAGTCCAAAATAATCTGTCTGCCTGAATATGGATCTTCTGTAGAATCTGGGCTCTGTTTTACAGAACTCCTGCCTGTCCAATTATTCCTTATTCTGAACTGGTACAGATTATTAAGCTGGTTAAATATATTCATTTTTAAACGTACCGCTTGGATTTTAATTGAGTTAAATCAAAACCTAGTTCACAACAGTATCTGTGACAAAATTTCAGATATATGGATTATTATTTTTAACTTGTTATATAGAAAATTTTCACGTATCTAGCTGATTATCACTGAAGTAACTAATGACTTCTACTAAAATACAGTTTCACTAAATTTTCATACTGCATTAGTTCATGTTCTAAGCTAAGATTTATTTGAACAGATGCATATGTAATCCTCTACATAGTGTCTTAAAGTAAATTGTTCTAATCTGTTTTTTCTTTTTTTTTTATTTTCTTGCTCTTCAGCAACTAACTTGCCTTGATCTTCTCTTCACCAGTATCTTGAACTGCAATTACTCTTAACACTGACCTTTCCCGGTCTGTAAATGAGTACCAAACCCCTCTTTGAGAAAGGATGTGTCTTTTAACTTTTATATAGTACGACATTCAGCCCAGGAGACAGAATTAAACATAACCTACTTCAGGCACAACAATTTTGCTAACAATGTGAATGTTTAGGTGCCTTCAAACTTCAAATAAAGAGTTTCTGAGAAAGGTTATGTGGTAGAATCTACTGATGTTGGACATAGCTAGAGTGATGTTCTGTTGGTAGAAGTGGAAAGAAGATCCTGCTCCAGGTCTCAATGCATGAGAGTGGGTAAGCAGTCTGGGAAGGTGAGGCCCCTAGGACTGGTGGCATGAAAGCTTCACAGTTTTCTTGTTGCAGTCATCCCCAAAGCTGCATTTGGCTGTGGAACTAGGATTGTCTGTGTGACCTGTGACCTGTAGGGAAGACCTTTTGATGAAGTGTAACCCAGAGTTTATTTAAATCCTGATGTTTGTTATAGGATGACTTCTGCACCCCATTAGTCTGCCTGTCTCATCTTTGTTTCCTTGTTGTCCCTGTAAGCCCCTGCTCCCTCCCTACTGTCCTAACTGTACCTTTTTGTCTTCTTTCTTGGTATAAGCATAAAAGCAGACCATAAGGCTGTGTCTCCATCTTGAAATAGAGCATTGTGGCCTGGTCCTTCCTTGTGTCTTCCTTGCTTGACTTTTCCATTTGACTTCTCAATGGGCAGTCTGGAAGATTTTTGTGGTCTGGTGATCTGTTGAAAGAACAGACTTGTGAAAAATTGGGAAGGATTTTAGACCTACAACTGCTCTGAACTTAGGTGGAGTATAAATAGAAACATAAGGTAACAAGATAATGGCTGTATTTTCCAACCTTTCTGGACATAGTTTCAAGTGAGTTTCCAGTCTCATGTATGTGAATAGCTTAAACTAATTCATTTCAAAAATTTCCTAACACTGAAGTCTGTATTGGCCTCCCTGGTTTTGCCCATCTGATAAAGAGTTTATTCAAACAAAACCAAAAGTGACAACACACTTCTTTGAGCACCTACTTTTATGGTTGCTGTCCCCTTTGCTGGAATAAGCTCTGTTATGTATTTCATTATGTTGCTGATGACAATTACAGCACAGGCTGCTCTGACCTCTACAATTTCTGTCAAAGTTCCCAAATCAGTTTTCTTTCAATTGTTATTTTACTACCATTTAGTAACTCATTATTTCCATAAATTCTCTACTTTTGGTGCCCTGCAGGCACCAGTTGCTGACAGAGGTCCACAAATGCCCTGATGTGCGCAACAGGTAAGACATTTTGTGACGAGTCCTCTCCTTCTGACCTCACCTAGCAAATGATTTTTAGCTATGGAAAATGCAGTGCACTCCTCCAAGCATCACTCTATTGTTTGCTGAAACAGTGCAGCTGCACTAAAATACATTTTGTGTACAGAGTATTTTGCATTTGCTCAGTTGTGGTGCCAAATGAGAAGGAGCGGTACAGTCATCATCAGAGCTTCAGCCTTGAACTCTTTTGTGCTGCATTTGTGTTTCATAGGGAAGTTCTTCAGTTGGTGGTACAGGATGTTGCTACTGCAGGAGCAGCTGTGATGCCTGAGTCAGAGAAACGGTTGGGAACAGCCTGGTGGTTGCCATCTCATTTCTAAAAATAAGAAAGAGATGGGAAAAGAATTAGCCCTTGAGTCTTGCTTAATCTCTTTCCTCGTCCTGGAAAGCTCCAAGAGAGAAAACACCTTTGTGTTTCTGATGGAGAAGGCCCTCTAAGGCCACTTACCAGAACACAGACTGGGGTAATAGGAGTTCCCTGTTTTTACTGGAAGGTCCTGCATGTTCCGCATCATGCAGTGTTGCTGAGGGCAGCAGTATAAGATCAGATAAGAATGATCCTCTTTGGTTTACAATGACAGCAATGAAAACACCCCATCAGTTCAAAAAGCACCAGGAAAAGATGGTTGGTTCTTCACAGCTGAATAGTGGAACTCCAGAGAAAATTTCTGTTTCATCTCCTATAGCCTTGGCCCCTTCTATTCTAAAGGCATAGAGAAGGTAACAGCCTCTCTTAGACCTTCTTCGAAACAGCAATGAAGAAAATAGAAACTTTCAGAGTGGGATGTACTCTGCAACTTAATTTGTATGTGTTTGTTGTTGTTTTTTTTCCCTGGAATAGCCAATAATTCCAGAAATCAATGTCCGGAAAAATGTGTAAAGAACTTTGAAACTGATAAAGGATATACTGCTATTTTTGCACTGATATCACTCAACATTGTCATTTAAAGCATTTTTGTCTAATTCAGTGTATTAAAAGATGACATTTATTCTGTTCATTGCAGAGAATAAGAAGGAAATTAAAGATCTCTTGAAAGATTTTTGGCCCTTTACAATTGCTCCTGTTTCTGCCAAGAGTTTAAAAAAAAAAAAAAACAAAACACAAAAACAAAACAAAACAAAGCCCAAAATGATAAAGTTGCTGAAATGGTACACAGATCTTATCTCAGGCATGACTGTTACGTGGTATGTGGTTAGCAATGTTAGATATGTATGGACTTCTGGCTGTTTAATTGTTTGGAGTATGTCCGTTGTGAAAACAAAATTGCTGAGTTTAAGTCCAGTTATAAAGAAAAAAATTCTTAGTAATTTTTAAGAAGCCTGCTGGCGCTGATTAGAATAAGATTCTGCTATTAGCTTCAGAATAATTACACAGCCAACAAAACAGTGAAGTGGTATAATGCAACATAGTATTCCTTGCATTCAAAAATCTCTATTTCAGAGGCAATGGCAATGTGAATGGTCTGATTACTTTGCAAAGGAAAGCGGAGCTTAAGAAGAGCAGAATGACATTAAACAGAGGACTTGTTACTGAACATCTTAGAAGGAATCCTGGCAGCTGAGGATGTGGGATGATGACTTACGAGAGCTTTATCAGCTAACTTGTTTGATTGCTGGCTAATGTATAATATAGTGAGTGCAAATGGCACACAACGCAAAGGAAATGTCTTCCCTTTGTGATTTATGTCTTTGTTTTCCAGCGCAAAGCACAACTCTTTAATAGCTTAGTACAGAAATACAGCAAGGTGCATTCTTTGGAATGCGTGTGCACAATTCCTCCATGGCATTAGCTTTTTGTGTGTACGTTTTCCTTATTTACTGTGTTAGAAAAAGGTAATCTCTTCAGATTAATATGAAAAGAAGCTGTTTCTCCAGGCGATGGGTACCCATTTTATTCCTGTCTGCATTCAGTCTGGGGCTCTCCTCATTTAATAGACAAAAAGAAAACCCTATCCCATCCAGAAGCAAGTAACTTTGGTTTGAAGTTGACTTGGTAATCACAAAAGGCTTACAAATTCTTGCTAGGCTAAGCCTGAAGCCAGAACTGGGAGTAAATACATTATTTCAGTAGCTCAGCACAATTAGACTAAAAGGAATAACTAAAAATCACAACATCTCTGGTAGCCTTGAAAACAACTCCATTGTCTCCACTGTTTTTCTGCAAGTTCTTCATTATTCATTTTTTTTTTATATATGTTACATTTTATGTTGCTATGTATACAGAAAAATGGAGCTGAGATCATAACTGGGTTTCTCAGACCTTTGGCTAGTATAAGCTTCTCCAATGATCCTCCCTGCTTCCTCTCTTTTTGGCTTGTCGGTCTATGAATGATCTCCTTTGCTGCTGCTGGCTTAGTGTTAACTTAAGTAGTGGGAATGGGAACAGTCTGAAATTACTTCTGTGATTGTTCACATGAGCCAGGAACTTTTCATGATGGGTAACAGCTACGTTTCCTGAGAGCAGTGGGGTAAGCATTTGTTTCTGTAGCTGTAATTACATTTCATTATTCACTTTGCTGGAGGAACTGATCTTTTGTGAGGCAATAAACAGAACTGCTTTTTAGATCTATAAATTTATATTTAAATTTATACCTGTCACTTTCAATGATTTATAGATATGCCCCAAACATTATCTGGACTTTCAGGGATCCTTGAGTGTTTGTGTCCAAGTATTTGATTTTAGGACCATATCTACAATCGTGTTAGGCTCTTCCTTTTATCACATGGGGTTTCTTTGGTTTGTTTTGGGATTTTTGTGGTTTGGGCTTTTTATTAATATTTATGTTGAAAACTTAGGAAGATTTGCATCTAACTATTATAATTAAAAAGTCAGGTACTAAATTCAGTCTGCATCATGCTGCAAAATTAATTCCAGAGAGTCATCTCTAATGATGGGGGAATACTTCTTAGATAGCTTCAGGCACAGAGGAAAAACCCTTTAATTAGCTTGGAGAAGATAAGTTACCATGCCTGAGTCATTGCAAGGTACTTACTTTGACTATTTGTCTTTGGCTGCAGGTGCCGCTAATGCTGAAAAAAATATGTTGTAGAAAATTTTCGGGAGGTATTGTCCTTAATTTATTATTTGTCTTAGTATTTTTTATTTCCTTAATTTGAGTTTGTTGGGTTTTTCCCTCTGTGATGTTAATATATAAGTATGTTAATTCACCTTTGAACATCAAAATTGCCTCTTTTAGCAGTGATGGCTAAACTGACTTCCCTTTATCTATTCTCAAAGTTATTGTCGTATTTATTCATATTATTTGATTGTTAAATGATTTCAGAGATAGTGTTGGCCATTTAGAGCAGCCTATCTGTTAACTTTTTTATTTCAGTATATGTTTCCCAGTAACTATGTTTGCTTTAAACAAAAACTTTAGCACCACATCAATGGCATTTTTCAGTCCTTGCAATCTCTTAAGACTAGGATTCTGTCTTAAGAATTCAAACAAACAGTGCCCTTTTTAGGGTTGTTTTTTCTTTTAAAAACAGTGCAAGAGTGAGGTAGGAATACTCATCAATTTAGAACTTCCTTTTGAGTTTTACATACACTGCTTGAAAGATAAATCAGTTAGAAATCTTTCATTCAGAAATCATTGCCACTTAACTATATATTCTTTATATGGGCTAGGCATGAAAAGTCCTGAAGGACAGAAGATGCCTTTGGAAAGGCTACATGGGCTTGCAGTACAATATGGTTTCTAAAATCAGTAGGTATAACAGTTTTACAAATACCTTCAGTCAACCTTATGACAGACTTGATCTTTAACATTTCTAAGGTAGTCCGATAACATAGATATGCTGCTAGACCTATTTTTTTTAAATCTGTGCCACTTTATTTTTTTGTACAGGAGAGTGACGGGGTACTTATTTTTTTTATGACCATTATGTATATTGTAGTTTACTTTTTGATTGTATTGTGTCTGAACACAGAGATAAATTGAGGCTGGTAAAAAGAGCAAAGAGGAAAAGTGGTAGTGACCAGTTTTAAGACACTGCTGGATCCAGTACTTAAAAGGGAGATAATGGAAAATAGAGTTTTGAGACATTCCTTTCCTGGAATACACCACCAACACACCTGATTTTCTGCCAAGGGCAGAGTACGCAAGATTCAAGGGGCTTTTTAGCCATCTGATCTGTGGATGGCTCTGCCTCCCAGAACGTTTTGGGTAGAGATCCACTAAAGAGCCCCACTGCTCAGCCCATACTAGGGTGATTCTCAGGCTTTCCAGGTAGGCATCGTTCTTTGTTACCTCATCTTGTCCCAGAGCTGAACTTCCTTGATTATATGGACAGAGCGCAGGAAGAGAGCGCAGAAAATCAATCCCTGGCCACTTACTGTGTCCTGGATCTGTTACTACTATAATGAGGTGCAAAAGTGATTAAAAGATCAGAAGAAATGTAGGATTTCAGGCAAGGGAATTTTGCTTGGTGTGGGATAAAGTTGTTGTAAACAGCTGTGCTGTGTTTTCTTTGGAAACTCAGTCTCATACGTTTATTAGCTACACAGCAGTGCATTGCTAAGTGTTCTTGCCTAGGTACCAGTGCCTGCAGTGACAGTGGTGGGAGCTGCCAATATTTATTGTGCCAGCTTGTGACCTTGCGGTGGGCTATGTGTAGTGTAGACCTCCTGCTTACTTGTCTAATACTGTACTGCCTAATGCAGTTTGGGAATCCCTCTTCCAGGTGATTTTGATGCGCTAGGAGCAACAGAATTAATCCTTGCCGGAGCAGGGCAAGCAGGAACTGGAACAGTTTCCTCAGGTGATTTCAGTGTGCTGTTGGAAATTGTCTTGGCTCCCAACCATTTCAGGCTCAGGATACTGGAAATTATTTATAAAGCCACCATGCATCAGGGACATGCATCACAGAATCTTTATGTAAAGTAGGTACCAGTTCTCCATTTTGTAGTGTTCTAAGTGGAAGCATCAGCATCCTGGGGTCATGTCTGCATCCTCAGGGTTGACAGGTCACACTTTCAACATTGTGTAATTACTGTTCGGGAGTTGAATTACTTAGTGTTTTGTATTTCATACCCAGTGAAGGGATGAATTTTATTTACTGCCTCAAGAGCTGGTTATTTCATGTGTGGATAGGTATATTCATGGAGTTTTTGAGAGATACCTGTTCAGTCACTGCCCTTGCTCTACCAAGATTTGTTTCTTCTGCCCAAGAAATAGGTTATCCTTCTTGACAAAGGTGAAGCCGTATAAGCTGTGCTAAAAGGATGTAAAAGCTTTATTTTTCTAATCAAATGTGTAGTGAAAAAAAAATTTTGTAAGATGTTGCACTTCCTTCTCCCCTCTTAAAATTTCACTTCTCTTAGGCCATTCTGAATAGCAAGTTCTTCACACATCTAAAAACAATGATGGAAAGGAGCCTGCTGGGTTTTAGCTGTACTTATCTTTCAGTGATTTGTAAAATGTTTCAGGTCATGTTAGTTTAAGTAGACACTTCAAAAAAGTTAAAAGAAACTCTGTAGTAATCTTTGTAAAAGACATTGGTCTGGGGAGAGTGCTGTTTTTAATGCCTGTACTATTTTATTTCCTACAAGGCTTTAATGTTCTTATGTGTAGCTATAATCATATATTTTTCTCTAGAACATGGTTGACCTAGAATACACTATATTTTAACCTCATCGGGGAAAAAAGCTTCAGTATTTATGGTCTCGAATTATTTTAGTGATTAGCTTATTTTTACATACTGACTTAGGTGACCTTACGTTGGTAAACAATGGAAAGAGCTAAAGGAAAGAAAGATCATCCTGAGGTCTCCACGTTACATGCAGTATAAGTTCTCAGATGGCTTTTAGTAGAAAATGGTAATTTTATTTTGCAGCCAAATAACTACAACCGTGAAAATTATGCCAAACTTCTTTGGATCTTGCATTTAAGCTTAGTAAAATCTAGCTTAATAAGAAAAGCTTTGCTTTTAATTTGAAACTGTTTTCCTCTTTTCAGTAAACCACATAATGAAGTGGAGGCATCTTTCTGCAATCGATTAGAACCTATTTAGCATTTGTTGTAGTACTGTTTGTTTGGGTTCTTTTGTCACTGTGGAAGAAACCCCCTTAAAACATTTGAAGGAGAAGCCATTTTAATAGAGTTTGTTTTTGTTTTGAATTTCATTATGTGTATTCGGTAGAATGGTTGACTTTTACCTTTTTATTTGTTTTAGAAAACAGCAGTGCAGATTTTTTTGAATTTATCAAAACACAGCCATGTCTGTTGCAAACAAATTAAGAGTTGAAGGTCAAAGTGTCAGTTCTGCTGGAGTTGTTATGACACATTTTTAAGAGCTGAATCTTAGCAGCATTGACTCAGAAGAGGGAAAATGTAGTGAGAGGAGCTAAGGCAAGATGCTGGTTTAACTTTCATGGTGCCTGTGTGGGGTCAGGAATGGGACACTATCCTCATGGGTCCCTTGCAACCTAGGATATTTTATGATTCTGTGATTCTATGAAGAAAGCCTGTAACTACTGAAAAAAAAAAAAAGAAGCTATCATTTGCTTTAGATTCAGTCTAGTTTGTTTTTAGTTTAGGGGTTTTTTAATTTCAAATCAGAGTACATTGAAAATAAAATGTAAAATTCTCAGGTAAACTGAGAATGTGGTATTTCAAAGTGAGTGATATCATGGAGATTTAACTGTTACTTATACCTGATTCTCTTGTTATGATGATACCTGGTGGGCAAGCCAAAACTGCGTTAATTTTTGGATGTTAGAGGGGAGGGCTGCACTCCATTGTACAAACTCGAGGCTCTCACTGATCACTGGAAGACAACTAGCAGCTGATGTGCGCCAAAACCTTTCTCCTGCTGCCATAAACACATTTTGGTTATTGACTCTCTGATATTTAAAAAAGACATAAAAGAAAAACTACTCATCTGCAATGTGGGGGAATGGTGTCGTGTTGTCTCTATTAGTGCATGAAATCAGATACTGAAGAATAAGTTTATTTTCTGTTACTTTGGTTTTGTAATTAAATTGTTGCTGCTTATTTATGCGCAGAAATAAGGCCAGTAGATCATCAGATGGCTGGACGATAGTAGCTCATGTTTCTGTTACGCAGTTAAGGGTTAAAAATAGACGTGTAAGCTAGGGTATTTGTACTTTTCTGAAACACATCGAAAAAGAATGCACAGGAGATCTGTGTTTCCAGTTGTGCAAAGATAGACTCTCCTTTCACCCAGGGAACTGTTGATGAGTAAAATTGCCTGGCAAAGAGTGTTCTGGAGAGAGTCTGAAGCAGCTGTTCTGTAGGTGAGCAGGGCTGAAGTGCAAGGTGTATGCCATCTGAGACCCAACAAAGAGCAGGAACCTGCTGCTCCTGCGTCTTGTGGAGCTGAAGGGATGAATGAAGAGTAACTGGAGAAGACCAAGGAAGCCAGAAAACAGGGATCTGGAATGAAACAACAGGCTATGGTAACTTAAGTTTTGATGGCCTGCAGAAAACAGCAGTGGACTTATGGGATTGAATTATCTTCATATGTCAGGCTCATTCTTTATATGGAACAATAAATCCACTTCTTAGTGGTTAAGGTCCCTGGTCCAGGGTTAGAGTTCAGGGTGGCAGCAGATGGGAATGGGATGTGACTGATGGGAATAGGCAGCTAGTGCCTTGACTAAATTGTAACAAAAGGTCCTTCCTCTGACTTACTGTGTAGTTACTGTTGCTATTTCAGTATCCTACTGTCACATTGAGAATTGCATGGAGAAAATATGCTTACCTTAGGATAACTGTGCCATTTTCCCTTTTCTTTGGTGTTTCACTGCTGAAGGCCCGTGCCTCAACTGAAACTGCCCTGCTCCTTTTCTTCTGCAGATAATACTACTGCCTCTTCCCTCCATTAAGAATGCTTGCAAACAGTGCACAAGTTGGAAAATCTAAGTTATGCTAATAATAAATGAAAGATTTTAAAGAAATCTTGGCTAATCAAGATAATGTAGTCAAGTATGTTATTACTGAAAGCTACATTTGGTGACCCTTTATAGGTTTTGGAATTGGAATGGCAATTCAAAATGAATCATTTTGCATTACAGAGTGTTTTCATACAGTTTCTTCCATGGTCTAAATCTATTTTTCCAAATATAATTCTGCACAATGGACTCTACCTTTTGCCCTGGTTATGCAGATTTCCACCCTGCCAATGTCTTGGGATGATGGCAAACTCCAGGCACATGTCCCTGTATCAGTTAAACTTGTTATTTTCCTGCAGTTTTATTTCATTCACACTTCTTAACAGCAATCCCTTCCAGCCCTTCAATACCCCCAACAAGGAGCAACAAAGCAAGCTACCTTGAGTCATTCTGTTTCAACCTGGGCATTGTTTGTCTTTATCAGCAAGACAGGATGAGCTCTGGAGGGACAAGGTTGCTTCTTGCATCTCCGAGCACATGCTGAGGCACCTACATGATAAACCTTGAGGCTTTTCAGGAGTCTTGAAGTCTAGGTTGTTATGATCACAACTTGCTCTGCTCTTGTATTTTTCCTATTAATAATATGCGCCAAGTGCAGCTTGTTGCCATTAGTGCATGGATGATCGTTTCGGTTTTTGTATTACACCCTTACCAGCAGTTCAGTGTTGTGCTCAGTAGAATACCAGTAACAAAGTCAGCCAGAGATAGGTTGTCAATGGATTTATTTTTTTCCCCTAGTGTAATGTGCAGTGTGATGAGACATGACACCATATGTGGAAAACCCTATTATTTTAAAATGTAAGTAAATGCAGGTGCTTTGAAGAAACAAAGGCAGCAATTCAGAGTTCCAACAATATGAGGAAAATGTGCAAAACCAGCACTGTGCTGAATAACAATTTCTCCTGTAAAGTGAACAGTCAAAGCTTGTACTTTCAAATATTTGTTAAGACTGAATGATGTATCATAATGCACTACTATTGGAGTATGGTGGATATACAAATCTTCCTTCCTCTGCCATTGGGGTGTACGATTCTTTGTTGGTTTTGATTGCAAGACAGAGAGTAAGAAGAACTCCAAGATGAAACAAACTGTTTCAACTGACTTCTATTATTAATATTTGATTTATCTATTTTTGTTACATGAGAGGAGCAGTATAGTGATTTTACTAATAGGGATGAGCTTCTCTTAGTGTAAAGTTTGGAAAGCCTGGTTTTACCACTATTATCGATGGCATGATGCCACAAGAGTTGTACCGATTCTAGACTTGCCATCTATCTAACATTTGTTTAAAACTTATGTTTGTATCAGAAGTTAATACGATGACATTAAAATTAGAGATGATTAGGTGAACTGTTATGCCAGTTATGAAAAATTCAAAAATAGCTTCAGGCATAGTAAGCAACTTCATGATACTAATTAAAAATATGTTACTGTCGTTAAAAATTAAAGTACATTCCAAATGTTATTTAAGCTCCTAGAAAAAAAACAAACAATCAAGATCCTGATTTTTTGGAGTTATTGTTTTGTTATGAAGTGAAATGGTACCTACACAGATATGTATTTTCAGAGCATTTGGCTGATTTCAGAGAAAATACTGTACAAAAAATATTACCAAGCTTGAAGAGAAATACCAGAGATTGTGTCGCCCTTTGCCTCCTCCCTCTGCCCTTCTTCATATGAAATTCTTTTATTAGTTGTCAGAAACAACTACAAAGCAGTGATGCACAGCTACTAATTTTGTTTTCCTCAGATACTGTATCATTTTCACTTGAAAAAAAAGCAAACACTGCTTGCTAGAAATAGCTATGAGATGCACAGATTAGAGTGACTGTCATGGGAATGTTTTATAATTCTTTGAAAGTTTATCATAATCTTGCTGTACTTCAGTTTCCTCATGTGGACTATGAAAATGTGTTACTTTCTTGCCCTTCACAGGAGAATGAAACTGTCTAGCCAGAAGGCATCAGAGATAATGAGGCTGCACACAAAATTTAAGATAACTTTTTTGGTGAGATTTGTGTTCACACACACAAAATTATGAAATCTGCTTTTTGTCCTTATTTTCTGCATTTGGCGCTTCCTATTTCCCTTTGCTTATAGGTAGACTATTCAGGAGCAGCAAGCTACCTCTCTTAGCAAAGCAGGAGGACAAAATGGCGTCAGGCACCAACAATATACTTTGCCTGTCTTACTCCATGCAACCGTTTCTTCATAGCAAAGTCCCTTTGGCGCTGGGGCAGAGTGGGAGGAGGGAGAGCTGCTGCCAGATAAGGTGGTTGAGATTTGCAGGGTGTCACTACTGCTTTTAAATTAGTGGCAGTGCCTCTGAGGTGGTGAAAATTGTGTTACAGATTCTTACCTTACCTGTAGGTGGAGATGGACTTAGCCATGGTTTCTTGTTAGTAGGCTATGCATTAAGGCAGACAACTTTGGTCCTTGGTTTTTCTGGCGAATCCATTTTGGGCAGAGTTCAGAAAGCTGAAGGAAAGGCAGTTGTGAGGGGCGGTGGCTAATTAATCTGCAGTCTGAATTTTTTTTCAGGCAAAATTTAAGTGGTTTGTTTTTTTTTTTTCCCATCAGGCTGATCAGCCCATTTATAACTTTACCTTTTAAGAAGAAAATGTGGTGAGCCATCTCTGCGGTGCCCTCAGGGGCTAGTTTCTGCAGGAAGATGGAGGTGCCTGAGGGTGGAGGAGTGACCCAGAATGTTCTGGAACAATCTGGAATCACAGGGGGTGGGATTGGATTGAGGTCCTTCCTGGCAGCCAATCAGGGAGCATCTTCGAGAGAGACGGGCTAATCACAACGTGTGTTGCCCCTGGTGGCAGCTGCTGTGGAGCGCTGAGGGGGAGTGACTGGGTTTGAGGGACGCCTGAGGTGGAGGGAAAAGGCGGGAATGGCAGATGTGGGAGTGCTGGGGTCGGGGGGAGAAAGGGGCCATTTGGGGAGGGTTTGGCCTGCTTCTGCCAGAGGGAAGATGGAGGACACCTGAGGTGGAGGGAAGAGGCGGGAATGGCGGATGTGGGAGTGCTGGGGTCAGGGGAGAAAGGGGCCATTTGGGGAGGGTTTGGTCTGCTTCTGCCAGAGGGAAGATGGAGGACCTCTGACAGACTGAGGCAGGAGGAGGCCAGTGTGTGAGGAGCTGCTGAAGCTGGTGTTTCAGCTGGCCCCGGACCCAAGTGATCCCTTGTAGTGTAGCTAGGAATATGCTATGTGATATCAAGCTGGGGTTGATAAAGATGTGAATTTGTTTGAATGTCCCCCTTGCACTGCATCTGTTTAACCCTTTACAGTTGGTGAAGATACACCCTCGAAGAATATAATATCAAATTAAATGTAGGAGCCTTATGTTATCTAGGGTTATGTAAACACTTTTGGTATGTTGCAGGTTTGTGTTTGTCTTATGTATCTTGTTTGTATACTTGTCTATTTAATGTTTATGCAAAAGCAAAACAAACCCTGCTTCTTGTTTCTTACGCAGGTGCTACTCAGCCTCTTTATAAATGCAGCCATTGCAATTCAGGAGACAAGAGTAGAAAACCGCTGTAATGTTCCTACTCTGTCATACCGCTGTTTTTAATTTGGAACTGCGGTTTAAGAAAAGCTAAATTATTGTGGTTGTGTGTGAATAAACAGAAGGTCTTTAGCTCTGGAAATCCTCCTATCATTAAGTTTCTAGTTGCAAAATTTTGTGAGCTTTAGTCACATATCTGCTTGTTCTGTGTGTGTGCATTGCTTCATTCAAACTGTCTTGGTTACTACAATATTAAATATTGTTTACATGCTTATGAATGCATAAAATAACGAAAGAAATAGAATTATGACAGTGATGCATGGATGTATTTTTTGAAATCATACACAAGCACAAATAGCTATCAATCTACTCATGTAACAGTTTTTAGATTTATTGAGCCTGCTTACTGAAAAATGTTAAATGTACTCATGTTACTATAGAAAAAGTGTATTTTAAATCACTGTGTTTGAGCTGACATAGCAGTGCTTGTTTTGTGAGCGTTGTGGTCAAATGACTTCAGAAAATACATGGTTTGGAGTATGTTCCCTCTGTTGCTGAAGTCAAGGCTGTTACTTAAAGGGTAGGTGGCAGAATACATTCAAAGGCATTAGTTACAAATCAAACCAATTCTTTCTCCAGAGAGCGTGGATGTATGAATGTCAAATTAACTTTTCCAAACTTGCTGTCATTTATCTCAAATATGGGAATTTTTAAAAAAGGAAAATTAAATGTATTCACACTGTGCACTCAAGGTAAAATTTTGATGCAGTATTAATCAGTAACAATGTGTTCTAGGATGATGGGGACGTAATTCAACAGATACATTTGGAGCAGCTGTCGTTCTGGCTGACAGAGGGACCAGAAAAAAAGGTAAGAAAAACCTGCTCTTTTAAGAAGAAAAGTGTGTGTTAAATTCTATCTATTTTTTTTCTCCTCTAGCTTAATAATACAAAAATGCATGTTGAGAGTTTAGATGGAGAAGTATTGAACAGATAAAACTGGTAAAGATGAAACTGCATAACTGGTAGTGTATAATATTAAAGAAAGTTAGTGTAATAGTTTATTAAAATAGCAGTCTCCAGAGATATAAAAAATGTGTTGTTTCTTTTCTTATGCATGTACAAAAAAGTAGTTCTACAATCTGGGATAGATTTATTATTCTTCATTGATTGCCTCATTCTGTTGGAGGACATTTCTGGCAGTAAAGTAGTAGACCTGCCACATCTGTCATGATGTGTCGGAGATCTGTCAGGTATATGGCTCTTTTTGAACTTTGCTGTTTCAGAAAAATGTAGCTGAGCATTAGAGGCAGAAGTTTGACATTTCCAAGATGAAAATCAATCTTCTTTTATGTGGTATTTCTCAAACAAGACTTGCACTTTGATTGCATAAGTAGTGGTTTCGCATGTTTGGGGGTACAATGTGGACACAGAATAATTTGGGTAACAGATTTGACAAGTGTTCTGTAATGAATATGAATTGAAGAAATGATGATATAAGAGGTACTCCAGGCAGATGACAAATCAAACATTGATCTGCTGTTGTCACAAATAAGGTATAAGCTTGTATTTCTTTTTAAAGATGGGGACTAACAAGGAAAACATAGCCTGTTGTGAAGGAGTATACCATATTGGGGGGGGGGGGGGGATAAGAGCTGTTAAAATCAATTGCTAAAAGTATGATAAACAATGACATGTTGTAAACTTAGGGGAGGTCAGATGAAGCACTGTTGTAACTGATGGACATTAAACTTTAATGTAAAAAAATGTCCAAGCAATTTATTTAATTGTAAAGTACATTAAAACAAAGGGAACCATTGTGTCAACACAGGTCCTTGTCCAGCTGGCCAGCATCTGGGCTTTTAATTATGCATTACGGTATTACTAGAGACAAGCCACAAATAGGGCTGTTGTATGCTAATGGATGTATCCAGAGACAACAGAAGTCTGAGGAGAAGGGCAGCAAGGAGCCATAAACAGCTAGACAAGCACAAATAGTAAGATGCTAAGAGTGTGATGGTAAAATATTTTGATGTTGGGTTGCTGCCCAGGGAAGATATTTGGAAATAATTAACAAAGTAGTGGTCTTGCTCTGTTGTTAGTTGTCTTCAGGGAAAGAGTCATCAGAAAAAAGAGTCAAAAAATGTTTTGATACTTAGTTTTCCCCTTCCAATAGAAAGGAGCATGGGAATTCCCAAGGATTAGCCATTTTTGTTGATTATAACCATATGGGATGAAGAATTGCCTCAGTATGTGTACGTCTATGTTGATGCTTTCGGCTGGCTTTTGATTTTTATAGAACTGTACCTTTAGTACAGACACATGGTATAATTAAAAGAATATTAAGAAAAAGAACCATAGAGAAAGCAAAAGAAAGTAACAGTCAGAGGCAGAATTCAGACTTACTGTAATCAGTCGTAGATGCAGGCATGAATTGAGTGATTGTTCTCTGTAATAAAGGAAAAAAGTCCATATGAATGTAGCACTGAAATGTGATACAGTATTCTATATTTTTAAAGGTTTTTTAATCAATGTTGAGTAAAGACAATTGTACTCACAAAACATTTCTTTTATGTCAAATGTCAGGAACATTCTGTAGCCTTATTGCCATATAGCTATACTGATTTTACAACGAGAAATATGTTTTTATTTGCCTGCATAGCTCACAAAGCTGGAGAGGTTTTCTTTAAATATTTTAAAATATTAGTTCAAGATAATTAGTCATTCTAGAAGATACATATTTATTGAAATGTGTTACCTTGAGGAAATATAGAATGTAATGAAGGTTTTCTGGTTTTGTTTTTCAAAAACCTTAGGAAGCCTTTTTGGTACCTTTTGTTGTATGGTATCTGGTGGTATTATTGTTATAACAGTATCTGTTTAAATCAGGAGTTTTCAGCCTGGTAGTTGCTCATTGTAGTTACTACAATATGCACTGATTTTTCCACACAAATGATAATGTGTCAGCCACAGACTACTGACTCCATTTTGTTAAGGAGTTTAGTAATGCATGAAATGCATGATTAGAGGAGGAATGGTTTTGTACCTTTAAGTTTCTACCAATTGTTTCATTCAGGACAATAGCAAAACTCCCTAGAGCGCACAAATAGTCTTAAGTTTAAATAAGATGATATCTGAGCTGGACTGATAATTTCTTGTCCCTATAGTTACCAATAATAAGTTGGAGAAAGAGATATTAGCTATTTCCAAGCTAAAGGCACTGAAAGAAAAAAAAATCCATTCCAGAGTAGACACCATTAACACAGATTGCCTTCAGCCCATTAAGCCTCGTTACTGAGATGTTTTAAATAAGTGTTTGTTTCTAAAAGCTGTGGAAACTAAGGAATTAAAAGCCACCTTAGTTTCAAAAGCATGTTTTCTGAGCCTAATAAAATGACACTTTATCTTAATTTTGTGTCTCCAGTCATGCAGGAAATTGGAGGACTAGGTTCTTCCTGCAGAAGTTTGGTTTCTCAAGCTTCAGGCTCAATTTGGCAGACTATATTGCTCTCAAATTAGGTTGTAAATGAATTATTTGTTTCTAAAGTACAACTGATATCAACTTGCATACAAATACTTACAATATGAACATATCTCTCATTTGCTTCTGTAATTATATAATGGTTGCTCTTGTCAAGATACATATTTGCTCAGAAACTTAATATTAATTTATGTTACTGAGTTTCTCAAACTGCAATCTGTCATTGTTGAGTATAATTTAGAATGGCCTTTTTTCTATCCTCTAATTTTCTAAGTTGCAAGCTTGATCTTATTTTGGGCTAGAATGATCTCAAAAGTCATTTAACCCTTGTGTCTAACAATGGCAAGTCTGGATGAAGACAATGTAATTAAAATATCAGATTTCTTTATGTTCTCTAGTTGATATGAAATTACATTTTCAAGCGAGATCTGCATACTGATAGCACAAGAGAGGTTTTTATAGGATTCCAGCTTTGGAGGGAGTCTTCTGCTGCTCTGCAGGGTTACCTGCTCTCCAGCCCAAAGTCAGGTTGGGAGGAAGAGTCATCTTCAGCACACAGCTTGAAATACGGTATGGAATGGTGTGTCGAACTTGAGAGATGGTTGCTGTCTATTGCACACATATACTGCCTGTGCAAATCATATATTTTGGTGTTAAAGTCACTTTACAGCGCTAGCCTTCATGTGTTGCAAGAGAAACATCAGAATTATTAATATTTGTATATATAGTGTGTCATGTGATGCTTCAACTTTTCCTGACACTGAAGAAGGTGAACATGGATGCTCTGGTTGCCTGTGCACGTAATGCACTTGAGATACTGTGTAGTGCTGTGCTGACACCCCAAAGTCAGCCAGAGCTTTGAAGGGATCTGCCTAGGCCTTCTCATTAAATGAGTTTCTCAAAGATGACTGAAATGCTTTTAAACGCTAAATAAAGCCAGGTTTTGATACAATAAAAACTTGAATGCTTAGCTTTTCTTGATGAACAAGAAAAAAACAAAAAAAATCCAGGAAATGCCTATCATCGATGGAAAAAAAGAGGTAAAGACTAAGCAAGACCAGGTATGTTACACTGTTTAGACACTGAGTCTTTAAAGAGCAAGCGGTAGACCTGGCTGCCGAATTGGTATTGAGGTATTCTCTTCCCTATTCTGTTGGCCAACAATTCTTCTTCAAACCTCAGTGTAAATACTTAACTCCTAGTTCTAGAAAATTCTCTTGATGTGACTGAAATGCATTACAGCTTAGCTCCACATTGGTGCTTGAAGACCTTAAGAGCAGTAGTTGGTCCTGAGCAAAGCCCATCTGACATAGATGATTAACATTAGTAGATGCTGGAATGTAAGAATGCATTAAAGGGTAAACTACATTTTAGGAACAGAGTGGCATTTTTTTTCTGTCTCTTTGTACTTGTATTTGCATTCCAGACCAATTCAATGAATCATTTGTGGAGACACAGGAAAACTATGCACGTCCTTGCTGTAGTCTATGCCATAAAACCTCTACTCAAATTGCTGCATCATAATTAGCCAGTTGAAGAGGCTGCTATTAAGATGATGTGTTTAACATGTAGATAAATAAATGCACAAACCTGTTCCAGATCTTTGGTTCATTTTGATACCAAAAATAAAATAATGATGCTGAAAATTGATTTGAGCTTTTGCATTAGTAAATTAATAGGAATATTTTGAACATAGTTCATCTTAATTTCTTCTGAAATTTCTTTTGAACATCATGGGTTATTTGAGAGATCATTTGCGTGATGTGGAAATTAATGTTTGACACATTTTGACATTGTGATCAGAGTTCTTAGTTTACAAGTATGTCTGTGTGGCAGAGATGAAAATGAGATGCTGATCTCAAACCAGGAACCAGTACTGGTTGGATCGGATAGAGTCTCTCAGTCATGGATACTTTTATCTGTGTGTTGAACCTGTGATCCCCAAACCTTTACATGGGAGAAGAAAAGAAAGCATGGGGTAGGCAGTTGCTTTGTCTGTTTGGTTTGAGTTGGTTTGGTTTGCACTGCTTAGCCAGCGGGATTTTTTCATTAGCTAGGTGTTAGTCATTTGCATTTATTCAATTGAATATGTAATGTTAAGGTTTCAGGACTGCCGTCCTCATCCCACGTGTTTCTCTCAGTAGTACAATTATTTTAAGTTGGAAGGTACTAAGAGCTCTAAGTGAGAGCACTTTGATGTCAAGACAGACTTCAGTGCCAGCTGGCATGAAGTGTGCCATGTATTCGTGCTGAATGGAGAGAAGAATAGAATTGTTCAACAGTGAGCTGGCTGAGGAATAGAAGCCTCCAACCAACATAGTAGTTTGAGAAGAGCAACTGCTGTATCAATAGCAACACAGCTTTCCTCTGAGGGTTGATTGCCAGTGGGATCTAGAATGTTGTTAGGTGCAGATTTAAGAGGATAATCAGAAACATGAGATGAGGAAGAATCTGGCATAGAGAGACGGTGAGGTTGGCAGAACTCCTTCAGAGTTCTCAAGTACCTTGTCAACCTTAGAAATTGTAAGGAATCTGATAACTGTTCTTTTATTTGCTTTTTGTTCAATGGAGCAGCATTTCTGTGCCTTAATGAACTGCTGGTGTCAGAAAGATTTGTTTATGCTCAGGTTTCTTACTTGTGGAAGTAAGCAAGGATGGACCTCCAGTTGGCTTCTTGGTTAGAGTAGCACTTACCTAAAGGAAAGCTTTCTAGTTGAGTTGGCTTTATCTGGTAAAATAGGCCTCCTGGTTGAATGCATTTGCTTTTTCCTAGTTTTTCATTCACATTTGTGAAGTGCAGAATATACACTAAAATGATACCTATACAACTTTTCTCTCCAAAATGATACCGCCTTCCAGGTGTGCCTTTAATCACCATTTAAGATCTAACCACTTTCGTCTTTGGTAAAATTGCATTGATTACTCATATTCACGTATTCATTTTGCTCATGAAACAGAATCCATTTTTTTCATGTTATTGCAAAGCATTCTGTGACAAACTGAAGTGCATGATCTGTAGTATTTGGAACACAGATTTGCTGGCAGAAATCTGTAGTGTAGGCCAGTTGTTTGTGACACTGTGTTATCCTTTAAGTTCAGCTAGGGGAGCGCTACCATGAGTGTGTGAGCCGGCAAGGTCCCCTTGCTACTCTGCCAGGGCATTTGCTATCTGTTGCAAACAGGATGGAGTGTTCTCCCCAACTGCAGGCAGCCAGTTACAGTTTTCCTTTATTTGCTCAGAAGAGCGTTTCTGCCATCTTAATCCTCTTATATTTATGTTCACAGAATAATTTTGTAGCTGCTTACATTTCCAGAACAAAATATTAGAGCTAGGGAGGCAGAGAGTGTTCCATTTCCCTCAGCAGTGTTTCAGAACAGAAAGGATGGATCGTTATGAGCATCCCAAAGCTTCACTGAGTTATTAGCCTGTTCTTGGTGAAAATTTTAGTGGGATGGTAGATTGTGGAAACTGCGTGCATCTGTAGCAATACTTCTGTGGTAATGATGAGTTTGGTTTTCAGAACTGGTAACAACTAGTGTTTTTCTAAAAATAAACAGTTTCAGAAATGAGATTGATAGTAAAATCAAAAAATGTTTTTTCATGTTTCTTTAAGGAGACACCCGCCTTTTGGATTATTATCAGCTCTACTTCTTAATCACCTCTTAATGTTGCTTGGGTTTTCTTTAAGGTAGGGTTCAATCTTGACAGGGAATGGAAGGTGAGTCAAAGATTTACCCATTGGCAAGCATTCGGTATGGCACACCGCAATAATTTATGCTTAAAATAAGGCCACAGATAAATGTCTCTTTAATGTTCCTCAGAGCTCCATCTGTCTCTAAAATTGTTTCTTTTTTTACATGTCCTCAAGTTGCATGAGCAGGGTTTGTAGTTCGCTTCATTATAGGGGGGGGGCATTCCTGCGTATGCTGCATATACAATATTGCCAATACAATTACAGACTGGTTGCATGGAGTAGTAGATACGCTTTTCCATGTCCTTTTATAACCCAACAGGCTTGTATAATCAAACCTGCTAAAAAAAAAAATCCTGTATGTAATGCCTGTAACAAGTGTCTCCGATTCCTTTGAGATCACAGGGACATGACGTGAAAGTGTAAGTTAATCTCCCTCCAGTCTTGCTAAAATTCGATGCAAAGTTTGTATGTTCCGCAACATAAGAATCTGTTAAATTTTGGTTATTTTTGATTAATAACTCGGCAACCAGTTCCCTTTTGAGGATTTATTTTACAATGAGTAGACATTGGCATTTAGTATAAAAATCTTTTCCACCATTTTGCTATACTTTATATCATCTCAGTCTCATAAATATGTTTTTACAATTTTTCTGCTTTGGTAGCTGGAGGCTATGCCACTTATAGCATTTCATCTTTAATCACACCCAACATCAGTTCAGATAATGTATAGGTATTGCAAAATATTAAACTGTGATTAGTTGCTTATTTATAAACTGTAAGTTTGATCCTACCAGACTGAAGGCTTCATGGAAGCCACACTGAGGGCCTTGCTCAGCAATAGTTTTCAGTTAGTTGCTGTTGTGGTTTAACCCCAGATGGCAACTAAGCACCACGCAGCCACTGGCTCACTCCTCCCCGCTGGGATGGGGGAGAGAATCGGAAGAGTGAAAGTGACAAAACTCATGGGTTGAGATAAAGACAGTTTAAAGTAAAAGCCATTCACACAAGCAAAGCAAACCAAGGAATTTGTTCACCACTCCCCATTGCAGGCAGGTTTCAGCCATCTCCAGGAAAGCAGGGCTCCATCACATGTAATGGTTACTTGGGAAGACAAACGCCATCACTCCTAATGTCTGTTCCCTCCCCTTCCTCTTCCCCTGGCCCCTTATATGCTGAGCATGATGTCCTATGCATGGAATATCCCTTTGGTCATTGGAGTCGGCTGTCCCAGCTGTGTCCCCTCCCAGCTCCGGGTGCACTCGCAGCCTGCTCACTGGTGGGGTGGTGTGAGAAGCAGAAAAGGCCTTGGCTCTGTGTAAGCACTGCTCAGCAATAACAAAAACATCCCTGTGTTATCAACACTGTTTCAGTACAAATCCAAAGCATAGCCTCATACTAGCTACTATGAAAAAAAATTAAATCTATCTCAGCTGAAACCAGTGCAGTTGCCTAAAATGTGCTTTGTTAGGACAGTTGCCATTCTAATGATAGTGAGGGATTCACACTCTGGACCCATTTCTGATGTTTTACAATAACAGCTATATGTCAGTACAGCGAAAGTTTCACTGAAAACATTCCTTCAGCTATGTCCCATTGTGTATTTCTGAGTTGACAGACAAAAGGTTGTAAGTGCTGTGTCCATACTTTGTTATGAACAATAACTGATGGTACAAGCACATGGGTGACTGCTGCAAGCGGAGCTAGTCCAACATACTCTTGTTACCCAGTGGCTACAGGATGAACAGGAAACAAAATTATTTTTCCTGTGAGGAAATAGATGTGTGAAATTTGTGTTTGAAAGTCAGAATTTTGTGAATAATGTCCTGAATTCTGCAGACAAGGTAAATCTGCTGACAAACCTAGTGAAAAAGGTGTATGAAATATAAGCACTAGGGTAGTGGAGCTGTTGGGTGAAACTGGTATTTCCTTCATTACAGTGTCTGAACTAGTCCTGACAGTATAAACTCTCACACTCTCTGTCCTAGTATTTTAGAGAAAGACTTAAAAATTAATTTAGTCTTGGCTTTTATAAAGGACAAACAAGAAAAACAGCTTTTTTTCAATGCTTGTGATGTGAAATTTTCTGCATCTCCTGAGCCTCAGGTTGGGGGTGTACTGATTTTCACATCTGTGGTACTGGAGCTGGAGAAAGGCAGCTCATCCTTGACATTTGTGTTGCATCGTATACCCTGACATAAACTCTCTGCGTTTGATCTAATTTCTCCTCCTTATTTTGATCTGATGTGTGACTATATGAGAAACTGCTGGTACACAATGTCTGCACGAGGGTAGCCAACCCTCCCTCCTAATTTCTCCAATGTAGACAAATTTCCTTACCCTAAGAAGTAAAATTTATAAATAGCAGGCTAAATCTTCACAGCTACTGAATCGGTAGAACTCCCAAGTGATCCTAGCGATCAGGGTACTGGAAATACTGATTTTGTGAACAAGCATTTATGTTAGTTTCTGATGCAATCAACTAATTGTGCCTAGCAAAGTGATGTTTTTAGAAGCATGATTTTGCAAGGGCTTTAATTACTGTGTGCTGTATGTTGAACAAGAGGGATATTAGATATAGTGCTAAACCCACTTGTTTATAAATTAATGTTACCTGTTGAAAATTAGTATTTTAAGTGAGCTGATTGCACATACGTTCAGTGATAATACGTTGCTTGAGCAGTCATAAGTCATACATCTTTTTATTAAGTCCCTAATTTAATTTTTTTCCATTCGATCAGTTTGCTTCGCATAAGTATGATAGCCCTTTGTGATTTTATGTTTGTCATATTGTCTGTTTGCATTTATTTACTTGCCTTGTATCACAGACACAAAGTTGAAACGCAGAATAAACATGTTTCACTGTTTCACCCTTTAACAAAGGGGTGAAGGGAGTGAAATATAAAAAAAACTTGCTGCAGTAATTTCTTTTTAATTTGCTGCTTCTTTTGGAACATATTTAAATATTTATTTTCATTGCTAGTGCAGTATTTGATACTTTTTTAATCTACATGGGCATTAGAGTTATTCTCCCCACATGTTTGTTCTTTACATACATAGTGTCATTAACCCGTTGTCAGTTTTTCACAAAGTACGGTGGGACACAAATTGTGTCTGTAGAGGACTGAGTTGAGTGCTTGTGGAGAATTTCATTCAGCCAAGTACTAACTGCAGCAATCCTGATGTGGGAACTTTCATTAGTATGAATGATGAAATCTTAAACTACTCTCAGAGTACATTACCTACTTTTTCTGTGTAGGAAAAAATACCCATCTTTAATCAGACTATGTGTTATCCTTTGGTGTAAACAAATAACTTGTCAGCAGATGACATAGAGATTGTAAAGAAGATTATTAAAAAAAACTATTCAGCAATAGTCCACGTTCATAGGGAAGTTGAAGTGCGAGTAACTTTTATCAATGTATGGGTAATGAGCTCATTGCCAATTTCCCCTAAAACATGCAGTCTTTGGATATGCTATTAAAGGGTGAAATGAATGCTGGTGAGAACACCTGAAAAAACCACAGATGGCTCCCTTAAAAAAACAAAATATATGTCTGTATGTTGACTATTTATTCAAGGTTTACAAGAAGTGAAATCGAGATGTGTGAAACAGACATACATATAGCTTACATGTAGCATTTTGGGGCAGAACCAGGGCATTAAAAGTAAGCAACTCCCTCATCCTCCTGCACAGTTTTCCTGAAGGAGTGCAATAGTCTGTGATCTTGCAGAGGAGAAATGATAAAAGTAACGTAACGTGTTCATTTTGTATGATTTCCCTCAAATTATCTTGGTTAGCAAGTGATAGCAAATTAAGCTTTTAATCAATGTTCATAGCTACTCCCATGCTCTCACATCAGCTAGTGCAAAATCTATGTAGTTAGTATCCTTTAATGAGTTTCAAATATAGAATTGTCAAGCTGCAAAGTTGCTTTAAAAAATATAGTATCTGACACTCATCTGCTGTTTGTATTAATTACACCATCAACGATTCACATTTGCGACAATGTAAGTTATACACATACATGCATATTTGTGTGTGTAAATAAAATCTGCATATGCTTAATTATATCCTCTTTCTAGTTGAACTTTAGATTAAAGGATTGTATATGTGAATCTAAAAGAGAAAACTAAATTCCTTCTTTAGGCAGAAATGCTGCATTTAGGTAGAAATTGTAACTACTGTCACCAAGTATGTTTTGTTTTCACTAGTTCCACTGAACTAGTAGATTATAGTCTGTTGTATCAGTCTGAAATAGAAGGATTAGAAATTGTTCAACAACTTTTGTACCACAAAAAAGCTTTAGGAGTAAAATAGCTTGAAAAAAAAGAGGAAAATAAGTAGGTTTAATGCTTGATAACAAGGAACATTGAGTTGCTTATATATATCCATACTGCAAATGTTGTAAAAGTGATGCAGACCTTAGTTATTACAAGCTGCACTGAGCAGAAAAGAATGGGGGCGGGGAGGGTGAGTGTCTGCGGGTTCTTTAATGTACTGAATAATTTAATTCTCAAATATCTTACTGAATGACCTCTTCAGTCGTCGTCAGGACCTGGAGCACATTTCCCCTCTAGGAGTTTAATTGGCAAAGTTAGAGTTTAGCTGGCTGAGTCCAAGGTCAGCTCCATGGCTGGTGAGAGCAGTTGTGAAAAAAGCTAGAAGTGAGGACCTGCTCCTTCTTTCGCTTGGGAATTACTTTTAAGCTGAGGCTGTACCACCGCCCGTGCTACCTCAGAGACATGGGTGCGTGCCTGGTCGTGTTCCTCTGCAATTCTGACCCTCACCCACTGGCACCTTATTTTAATAGAAATGCTGCACTCAGGAATATTTTTTCTTCTTACTTTTTATGGTATCAAATGTGGACATACGGCCAGTTTTGTGTTTTGGCCTTAGGCTATGCGTTAGCTATGTCTTTATATGTCTTAAATCTATTTAAATGTAGTAAAACATCAACATAAAAGCATGTAAATCTTAGAGCAGCCATTGAAATAGTGAAAAATTAAGAGGTTAGCTTAGTAACATAAAAATATCATGTGAGTCTGCTAATCCCAGCATACATTTTTCTCTGTAGTGTGATATAGTGTTTTGTGTTGGTTTTGGGGTTTTGTTTTGTTTTTAAACTGTGGATTATTTCTGGAAAATCTGTTTTAAAATCTGTGCTGCATTTCCCTTTATCATCTCATGGCACTTAACAAATTATATGTGGGTGTAGACATTAGTGTGACTCAGCATTATTAACTCACAAAATGTTAGCTATCTTGGGGTATTTTGCTTATTAAGGAGATCATTTGAAGGAAATTAAATGATTATAGGAGTCTCTGAGGATTCAGAGAAATGAAAGTGACAAGTATCTAGTCTTTTCTGATAAAGCTTCACAATGACTTGAGAGTTTAAGTCATAAACCTATTGAAATGACTATATTTGCTGCAGCCTATGATTTTTGATGACCTGCCTCTCTATGACTGAATGTTAGTTTGTATTATGGCAACAGGAAGGAGCCTGGGTAGAACGTACCTGCATCATTGAAACAACTTTTTTTTTTTTTAATCTGACTACCTAATTTTACTTTCTTTTTTCAGTACTTATCTGTCATATTTTAAATCTAATACCTAATTCTGAGTCTATAATACTTCTTATTTACCTCTGGGATTCTAGTTCTTCCTGTTTGATCTCTGTATCTGATTGTAGTGTGACCTCAGATAGGCACTTGTGCGAGGGTTTTTGTCTTGCAGAGAGTGAGTTTTTGTGTGTGAACTGTAACTTACTGTTGGAAAAAAAGTTCTGAAGGGAAACACAGGAATTGTAGTATTCCTCCAATGTTTAATACTATTAACAAGGCCTGCATTTTATTAAATCACACATAAGTGATAAGTACATACATATAAAACCGTGCGTTAAGGTTTGCATATGTATATTGGTTAAAAAAATTGGTTCTACAAGAAATACATCTTTAGAACAGGAACATCACATTAATTATGAATTGAACTACAGAAAGTTAGTGTATTCTAAACTGTCCTGAACCCTGACGTCTACAGAAAATGTCCTTTTTCCCCTGATGAATGAAGAACAGTCTCAGCACTGCTCTGCTTTATATTGCAGTCACGGCAACATGCACATTCGGCATGTAATGCCCTTTTCTTGCTTGTCTCTGTGTCGGATGAGCGATGTCTAGATGTGGTTGCTCCATCATACGGATCTGATAAACTCTTAGTTGAGCGCTAGGAAACTAAAGGCTACCTGGAAACTCCAGGACAGTATGCAGTGGAACGGGAGAGATTGTCTAATGGTTTCAGGAGATCACAAACGCTTATTATAATCCATCTGAGATGCCGCTGTTTTGCACATTAATCTCATTTGAAGCAATTAAAAATCTTGAGTGTAAAGCTAACCTTCTAATTATGAGCTGATCTGCTATAGGTTTTCTGAGCCTGCAAAAATGTTTCTGATAAATTACATTTGTGATTTTAACTAGAAGGATTTGAAGATTCTTTTAAATGCTTATACAGACACAGGAAAAAGAATGGGATTTTCCTGGCTCAGAAAAAAAAAAAAAAATCTTTAGAAAGCAGTGAACAGGAGAATATGGACAATTATACTGAAAGCCTTCAAATACCTTTGAACATCACTTTTGCAATTGGTTCAATAGCTAAATTATTTGTGATTAGCAGTGACCATACAGGATGAATAGTATGTTATAAAAAAGATTGTATCTGTAACTGTTTCCACAGTACTAATCTTTTGATAATGCATACTCAATTCTCTGCTGATCTTTAAGGTCAGTGTCAAGGGACAGTTTATTATTCTGAAAGCCATTTTGGGAATCACAAACCATGAGAAGCACTTACCTAGTAGGCTGGATGGAGGATAGCATTGGTGACCAGAAGAGCAAGAGTACTTCAGGCCTTCTAAAAATAAATGTTTCACATTTATACCTTTATAAATAAGAAAGTACTGCTTACAGAGCAGTTCATTAAATTGTGTTGTAGAAAGTTCTAAAATTTTTTTTCTTAGTGGCCTCTAGTTTGATATAATTGTAAACTTCATTTTTCATTAAAAAAATACAATGGCTGTGGAGAAAAGCATAAAAAAAACTTCTAACATGTAATGCAAAAGGCTTAGCAGGAGGAGGAAAAAAATCCCTTTTTTTTTTTTTAAGTACCTGAGGATTTTTCCTTTAAAATCATTTTTTTTTTGTGATCTGTCACATGAGGTTTGAACACCTGGAGTTAATGGTACTAAGACAGAGACCAAGAGAATATGGAAGGAGGAGGGGGACCTAAAATCAGAATATATGATGAAAGTAATGCTGCCTAGAGTTAGATAAAAAATAAAATATACCTAGTTGATGCACAACTAACCTATACCCCTTCAGACATCAATGATCCTAAAAAATGAAACAGAGCTGGAAAAGCTTCATGCAGAAATACAAAATGTCGCAGTTAAAATGAAAAATAAGAAAAGAACCTGCAATTATTGATTGTACCTTGTTTTCAATCACAAGCTGCAGATGAGGCATTGTTTTGAGAAGGTGACAAAATGTGAAAGAAAGACTTGAAAAGGTAATCAAAGGGGTTTTTCTTTTGTTTTGGGAAAATTTAATGAAAAAATGGTCAAAAACTTTTTCCTGCAACAATAAAAGTTTGACAGACTGATTCTTGTAATTCAAACTTGTTTTCCTAGAGTTTGCAACATTAATGGATGCCATCATTGACAGTCTAAACTGTTGCCTAAGTTCCTTCTGGGAACAGTACCAAAAATGTGTTAATGTATATCTTCTTATGCAAAACTATAATAGAAATAGCAGTGGAGGCATGCAGTTTTCTTTATTGATGTCTCAGTATTACAAAGCTTTATAAGAACAATATTAGAATGAAATGAAAGAGCTTGTGATTATTTTAGATGGCTTGACAAAAATGTTAATTCAACGTTGAATTGGGAAAATTGCATATCATTATGGAAGAAAAATTTATTAAAAGTTGAATACCTAGCAATTGCCTCTGGCCCAAGAAGTCCCTGAGCTGCAAACTTTTGGAAGCCGGGAGCTTGTGTAGGTGAAACAGAAGGAATTTTCTGATAAGAATTTTTCATGGAAAGAATTCTCACCTGACTAGCTATGGTCAGAATCCTGGTCACTTAAACTGTAGGAGAAAACAAAGCGAAAAATGGGCCTAGTCCTTTATGTAGGGATTGCTTAGGGGAAGTTTTATATGTAAAACAAATGAGTAAATAAAAAAGCAGCAGTAGAATAGCTGGAGTACTAGAAAAAGTAATTTGCGTTATGAATGTGAACCTTGAAATCAACAGTAAATTAGGAGTGTGTGTTTAAAGGACAAATCTTGATCATAGATCAAGTAACATAGATCAAAGTAACAAAAATTACCTGGAGGGAAGCAGTGTTGGACTTAGGCACCCATGAATTTCTTTGGTTATGCATTTGTATGCCTTGTATGCTTTTACTTCTCTGATAATCAGGGTAGCACCAAATGTGTTTGTGGGATGGCATTGCCTGCCTCATGCCATCTTACTCTAAAAGGTATACAAAGCAGTAAAACATGGGTAGTGGCTAGTGTGGTTGCCTCCATGTTGAAGATGGTTGTAGTAGCTGCGGCTGTAATGCCAAAATGCAAGGGCACCTCATTTTTGTCAAATTTGGAAGCTAGAGTTTTTTCACTCAGCGGGACAGCTGGACAGCAGGAACCACTGAAGACACAAGGAGAGAAATCCAGATGTAGCAACTCCAGGGAGACTTCTGTAGGTCGTGCCCAGTAATGTATTTCCCTATAGAAAACAAGTTTCCAAAATATCAGTGTTAAGTCCCAGCCAAACTATAGAATCGATGATGTAATTTTTTCTTTCTTTTTCCACCTTGCATTTACTGATCTGAGAAAAAGCTTTTCCTTCTTTGATTTAGCTTGGAACTTGATTCATTAGGGAAGAACTTGGCTGCACAAATCAGTCTGTGGTTTGAGGCAGCTCCACAGTGGAAAGTACAAAGAAAAAGTAGGAAAAAGTATCAGGAGGTTTCTAGCCCTGTAGTTCGTTCTGAGGAGCAGTGTCAAAGTAGCAAGCATCTGAAGGCAGATGAATAGCTTTATAGAGCACTGGTGCATGAGGCAGGTGACTTTTAACAGAGATACTGGAATTTATTTTCACAGTTCCAGAAGGGAGGGACTGTACTATGCGCAGAGCCTGATGTCAGATACACCATCCAGGGACTCCTGTATGCACATGACTGTACAGGTGCCCGTTCCAGACAACCTTGTCCCCTCCTGACAGACTACTTGGCTGCCTTGGGAAGCACCACTGGAATCGAAGTTCTCTGTCAAGCAGTCTTTGGAAGACTGCTATCCCATTCACTTGGGAGTGTTTTGAATCATCAAATACCGACAAAGAATTTGTCTTTTGGCTCCAGAAAGCTAGTATGATGTTTGGGACTACTGCTAGATATATAAAAGTGATGTGTTGTTGATGCTGCTAAATAGTGGTGGAATTTGGCTGTTGTACAGAGGACCTGCCTAACTGCTGGACAGATTCTCTTGCCACTTCTGTACTCCAGCTGAGGTGTTAGGACCAGATAACTCTGTTCAAAGATGTTAGCGGATGTGCAGTCAACACATGGAAGCCTTGATACATGCAGTTGTGATGGTGTGAACGCACAATCCAAGGGTATAACAGCACAGGCAGTTCCTATGTGATGAATGAAAGCATGAGGAGAAAAGGTGTGTATTTTTGCAGGAAAGCCTCTTAAAGTCAGTGCTTGATTTGGTGAAGCTCTCCTGAAGTTTTTGACGCAAGTAGTAAGTGGTAGACATCAAAATTAGATCAGACACAAGTGTCTTAATAGTAGAGCAGTGCTCTTGTGGGCCGAAGAAGTGCGCACGACTGAGGATACAGTAGCAGCAGCAAACTGCCTCGTGCTGTGAGGGGCACTCTGGGACTATAAAATAAAAAGCATTTGTCTCACATACATAAGCACTCTGAGGTTTGAGTCTCCCACTTCAGAGATGGGCTGTATGCTTGCTTACACATCAAGAGGATTCTAGTGAATTCTATAAAGAACAGTAGTTTCAATAATATTAAGACTTTTGGCTCATGTAGGAGATATGAATTTCAGCATTAAAACTAACTTTATTCTCCAGCTAGATCTCTGTTCTCTTATTTTGCACACTGGGTTTAAGGTTCAAGGGACAGCTTTTTCAGCTAATGTAAATTCAGATAGTTCCCTTGAAGCTTTGATGATTTACCAAGGATCAGCTGTTATATGAACCATACTCAGAATTTTTTTGCTTTTGAGAGTCATGTCACAGCCTTATCATTACTTACTAGCATGTTTTATCTGAAGGAAAATCACGTGTAAGCACACTAGTTTAAACTCTCAAATTCTCACAAACTGTGGTACTTCAGCGTGTGGGACAAGGAGCTGAATTTATATACTGGCTTTATTGATGTCTCAGTATTATTTGGTAGTGCTGTAGATGAGATTACTGGGTCACACATATGAAGATTTACTGCTGGTTGTGTGTGAATAGTAGGAGATTAGTGGATATGCTGACTGCAGCATATATTTTCTAAAATACAGATTAGTATGATTTTGTCAGCTTTAGATACAGTTTCATTTCATTGCTCTTTCAAAAATTTTACAAATCTGATAGGTTAATACCTTTAAAACATCACAGCACCTCAGACAGATTATGTATTCTAAATCTTATGTTCATCTTGTAGGACTATAACTTAAAATTATTGGCAACATCTACTTGAATATAGATATATCTAGTTCTGTTTATATTCTGTAAATATATTCTGTGTGTAATTCATCAGTTTTTAAAGGTAAGAGCGTTAGCGTGGGCATATACTCTTAAGCTTGGTTTCGTTTTGGTTTTTTGCTTGTCCAAAACCTCGATTGGTAAAGGAATCTCATCTTGAGAAAACCTGCTTAAACTATAGGCTGGGCCATGATACAAGTGAAAAGTACACAATTTAGATATATCATCATTGCATGAGTTAGTGCTGGGTGTGAATGATTTCCAACACCTTTCAGATATAGTCCAAAAAATCATGTACTTGTTTCTCAACCCAACTATTACCTGATTTCCCTTCCTGTTTTTCTCCCTACTTGTTTTTTATCCATTTACTCAGAGACTAGAATACTCACCCCAGGTCTATTAGACCAAAGTTTAGACTGCTTTCTGATTGTGAAGATAGAAACCGTTTCTCCCAGAGAGTTAATATAGGAGCATGTTGTAAGGTGTCCTCATGAAACGTACTTTGGGCCACTGAGTGTGTAAGTATTGAATGAGCTGCCCAAGGGCGGCTGCTCTATATCCACTCTGCTCGAGTCTGAATTGGTCTCCTCCCGCCAGGAAACTTCCAGTGTGTTGATCCCAGTCTAAGCAGACAAATGGATCTCACCTTTCTGGCTTTCATTTCTTCTTGTTCTTCTCATTGTGTAGGAACTATTGACATTCAAAGAGGAAAAAGAAATCTTCACTTGGACAGTTCTCAGATAAAATGTGAAACTGTTTTGTGGTGCCATCCACCCCCCTGCCCCCCCCAAAGTGAATGAATTGATGTCAATTTGTCTTGCCGCAGAAATTTGCTAGTGTGATCTTCTGCATTAATGATCTCTAACATGATGAATACTTTATCTCTTTTCTCAACACACAACAGCATGGTGCTCATAAAACTTTATAGAACTGTCAATAGCTTTGACAGGATTCTTTGAAGGTTATTTTTTGCAACAGTGACCACACTGTTAATATGATCTCTGGGAGAAGGGTCATTTAAAGATTCATTAATTCTGTTTCCTGGTGCCTTCATAATAAGATGGTCGCCGGGAAGAATAGTGTGTGGCATAATTTCCTCCAGTGAACTGATTGTCTTGATAAACATTACGCTTTTATGCTACTTGTTGGAAGTGTCAGTTAGGGCTTTTGCCAAAATCGAGTAGCATCAAAGAGATGGTTTATGTCTGTAGCTCTTTAGAATAGAACCTCCACTTTACTGTTGCTCAGTAATGTTATCTTTGGTAGCTACACAAGGTTAGAGTGCTTAGAAGATGTTATCCTGACCAAATGGCAAGTATGAAAAAGGCAATTACTTGCTTAGTGAAATTGAGCACCCATGTTCAGTTCTTCCTTTTTGAGAACAGGTAGAAGATCCCAGCAAAGACTGCTCAAGTCTGCTCACAAGCTAGGGCGTTATGCTAGCGGTGCATGAAAGTTTTGATCAGAAGCTTAGAAGCTAGTATGAAAAAGTTTATCTGCTGAGAACACTTAGGATTTTAATCAGCAAAACCACTAAGGCCCCAGCTAGAAAGGCACCTTTTTTTCTTGTTTCTTGCTTTTCTCCCCGCTTTTCTCCCCTTCTTTTTCTTATAACTGCATAGAGGTGGCTGATTTATTACCTGGCTTCATATTTTTTACAGTTTTTCCAATATGACATTTTCATTGCTAACCCCAAAAAATGTGTATGGCTGCTCAGAGACAGAAAAAGCATGAGATATATATATATATATTTAAGTCTTTTGTTGCTTTATTATTTAAATGGTAGCAATATAAGACTACAGGTCAAATGTGTCCTGTTGTAAGCTCTGTCTGTTCACTACTCCCTGGAGTTCAGGAAAAAGGCTATAACTACCTTCCTTTCAATGAATCCAGTAAAGCGTATGATACCTAAATTTCAATTAGAATAGGTAGGTTGGTATTTAACACCTCTGGTCTCAGCCTAAGGGACTCTCTCTTCTTAAACAAGTTCTTGCTTCTGCAAAGTCAATAAAAATTTGGTAGTACAAACCACTTTACAAATTGCAGGTGAATGTTAATCTTGAGAGGTAAACTTCTGTAATGCTCTGCAATAATTCTGTAATGTGAGATAATTAATGTTTAGACGTGTCTGCCATTCACATGGCATAAAGATGGATTGGAGACCCTTGTCAAGGCTTCTGTCATTGCAAAGAGCTGTTATGTAGTTATTAAAATCAAAAGCAGCTTTCTCAAGAGGTCAAGCTTGTCAGCTCACTGTTTATTCACATGACCGATGATGATGTGCAAACAAGGAGAAGTCACACAAACCAATCTTTAATCACTACAAAAGCTGAGAAAGCAGAATAATTGATCTCTGAAAGCATTTTTGTTTAAAAGAGTATTAAATACACTGCTAGATTTGTTTGCCTTATGTGAGGAAGTCTTGATTAGATAGAGAAACTAGTTTGCTCCTTGTAATGTGTTTTCCTACTTAGCCAGTTACAGGTAATGCAGGCAACAGAAGAAATCAAAGCAGTGTGATGACGTATGCTACTGAAGATGAGATTTGTATATATGCCCATACTTTTAAAATATTTTGTCATTTCTAGGAAACTGATTTAGAAATTAATTCAATACGTTCCCCAACAAAAAATGTGAAAAGCCATCTCTATCTAGAATGTCTCTTGTGTTGATACATGGAACTAGAGCTTGTCTGCCATTCTCTATAGATTGTATGTTAGATTTGGGCCTGAGTCTGTGTCTTTCTCTCCTTACTTCTACATTTTAAACACTTAGGCCCAGACATCGTTCCCTAAGTTTGATCTTGAAACTCTCTGGTCCGTAAGGCCGAGGTGAGCCAGCTCACCATGCCAAAGCTCAAGCTTGCAGTGTGTGTGTGTATGATGAGTCACCCCATGCCATTTCTCAGCTGTCAGTAGTCATCTCCTAGCCGTGACTAGACCCATACAGTTAGAGTGTCTTTCTATTCCGTTACCAGGAGGGATCAGCAAACACGACTGCTTCCAAATGGAGACTAATGCTAACCCATTTGGCTCCTGTGGAAATTACCAAAGTCACACTGGCTCAGAACAGGTGGCTCCAACAAACAGCTGCTCTCAGAGGGAATCAATCTTGTTCTGATATATTCGTCCTTGCAGCGTAGCCCTATTTTCATGGGACTTCCTGTTATGAGAGAACTCCTCAAGACTCGTAAGGAATTAGGAGTGCTATACTGCTGTAAAGCAGTGGTTGAACTGTAAATTAAAAAAAGTTTAAAAAAAAAAAAAAAAAAAGGGGAAGCTGAATCATGACTCGGGCCTTCATCTAAGGGGTGGGCAGCTCCCCAGTCCCAAAGCTGATCTGATGGGCGGGTGTACAGTGATAGACTATTATGCAAATAACTGTGTAATGCTGATCTGTCCAGTACTGCCCTGGCTATAGGATCTTAAAGCCTTCCTGGTGCTTGAGAAGCTTTTGCAGATATTTTTTTCCTCACAGTGCTGGAAGTTATGCAGACTGTACCTCTTTGTAAAACTGTGATGATTTTTTCAGGTGCTGATTTAATGCTGTAACATGCTTGTGCTCTGGTATAGAATTCCAGCTCTATCCACTTACAATAGAAGGGACGTTAATTACGCTAAGGCTGTATTATCTGAGCTTATCTGTCCAAACTCTCCTAATGGATCTGGTACTCTTTCCAGGTTTTGTTGATGCCTTACACCAAGTTTGTTTCTTTTTTACTCTTCTTATGATAATGTGCCTGAAGAATTTCTTGATTCTCTTAGAACAGGCAGCTTCTAAACATACCATTTTTGAGGAAGCCTCAATAATTTCCTGTGATTGTGCATAACAATTTCAGTTGCTTTGTTCTTGATTGAAAGGTTGTGTACTACTTTGCATATTATCTTTTCCTTTGCATTCGTATTCCCTACTCTCTGTTTACATTAACTTTGTAGTTGAGTCTTGCAGAGATTTAGAACCTATTGGTTTCTAGGTCACCATGCTTGTCATTTGCACTAGATTACAAGAAACATGTTTATGCCAAAACTGGGGCTTATTTTTGTAGCGGCATTTCCATTTATAGGAGCAGAATAGTGAATTGAAATATGAAGCCATCCGATAAGTAGCTAATTCCATGCTGCTTTTGTATAACATTGATCTATAATGCATATCTATCTAGAATCCTCTTTTCTGTTAGCATCAGGGAATGATGATATCATTATTTTGAAATATGGGTTGTATGATGTTTTGGTATTCCATAAATGTATAAACTAAGTTATATCTTGGGAAAAAACCCAGACAGACATTGGATTGAGAGCAGTATACTCTGATAGCTGCTGTGCTGTCAGCCAGCCATTTCCTGGGTTTTTATCCTCTCTTTCAACCATCTGATAAAAAGCTAGGGAGAACTCTTCATTGTGTGGACTTATTCTGCTAGGGTCCTACTGAACAAGCATGATTTTTTGTCTGTGATAGTGCTGCAGATACTTCTCACCTGTTTCCTAGTGGCTGTTTTCTGTTTGGGGTTATAACTGGTCAGTCTCTGACATCTCCTTATCTAGAATTCCTGCTGTGGTTTTCTGTAGCCTTAGGTAACTATCATGACCTGTAGCAGCAGTAAAGTCCTGGGCTCTTGGCCAGGTTTTTATTATTCTTATGAACTGTTAACTCTCCTTTTTCAAAGCTACAAGGAAGAGGCGTACACTTAGTCTTTTACTTCTACAACTCTTCTGTCTTTGTTTTCTTCTGGTAATGCTTTTTTCTCATGATCTTTTGTTTGTGTTAAGAGGTCTTTTTGTTCTGTTGGACTCAGTCACAATTATGCGCAGTGTCTTGCACCTTCCCATCCCCTCACCTTGTTCAAATGCCTTTTTCAAAAGATAAATGAAAAATATGTATTAAAACTTACAAAAGATACATTCAAAGAACCAGCTCTCAAGACTTAATTAGAAGTCTAACTCACAACCTCTATCTTTCTGGGGTTTTTCAACTGTTACGAGTTCCTTGGATTTTCATAAGTGAAATCCTAATTTATTTCAAGAACATTCCAAAACAATTATTAGGAAAAGAAATCTTAATACAAACACAGTATAGCACCTTGATGTATAATATCCAGCCTGAATTTTGAATTAGCAGTTAGAGTTATAATTAGGTAGATGTTATTTATACATCTGGATATTGGTCTTTTTAATACCATTTAAAGACCTTTCCGTATGGTTTAATTTCTTTTGCTACTCATTGATAAATCTCAGGAAGGTCAGGAAGCTCAGAAATCTCTAATTTAACCTTTTATCCAAACAAACTCCCCCTGGATATTTCAGTCAGACTTAAAACTGATGGAGTTCTGTGGCTTTGAGCCTTTCCCAGCTTGACAAGCGCTGGTCCATGCTGCTGTCCTTTCTCTGGGAGCTGCTTCATTCTTTTGATCAGCATCTGCTGTCCTTCTCTGAATGTCTGTCCCTTTGTACACTGATTCTGTTGTTCGCTATTATTCCTACCAGTTTATCTGGTACAGACAGCAGACATAATGATCTGTAGCTCTTGGTGTCTCCAAAGCCTTTATAAGTGAATTAATATCATATTTGCTACCTTTCAGTTCTTTTACTACCTGGACACACAAGCATTTTTAAGTCGGGGATTACAAATGGTGATTAACTGTTTCACTGGTGAGGTTGTCTACAAATATTGAGTACTGTCTGGTTCTAGTGATTTGTTATCACCTAAGTATTTTTTTTATTTATTCTATAGGCCCTTCTGCCAGCAGTTATGATAGATCCTTTGAGAAGTCACCTGTAAAGAAGCACTGTTGCTTTTCTAAACTTCCCTGTGTTAAATGTACATGCAAAAGCATTCTGTGAACTTCTGTTCTATGGTTTGATCATCTGTTGGCGATACAGGCTCCTTGGCAAGCTTTTTGGCTTATGATCTGTTTCAAAAAAGATTAGTAAGCTTTTCTGCAAATACAGTTTTGTAACTTTAAATTACCTTGCTTTATTGTGTTTTTATTTGTAAACAACACGAGTTTGAGTCTATTTTTCTCCTAGGAGCACTAGTTTCTTTTTATTTTCAGATCTGAGCTTTTCTTTTTCCATTATTTGTTTCTTTGAATCGATATTGTTAAGCATGTAATACAAATGTATACTTAGACATAGTGAATTTAAACTCATAGTGACTTCAAACACCTGAAGTCATAAGCAGTAATATATTCAGTCTGACTATAATGGATTCTTTGTATTTAAGGCTAATACAGGGGTGCTTGAGTTTTAAATTATCTTGGAGATTAGTGGTAGCCAGCAATATAGATGGAAAACCTACTGGTTTTCCTTACTGGCTGAAATTAAGGAGTGTCTAAATTCTTACTTTTTTCCAAGGGAGCTGTGGAAATTGCAATAGCATCAAGGGAAGTTCTGATCAGATATTGGACAAAAAAGCCACAATGAATGTGGTGAAACACTGAAACCAGGTTGCTCAGAGGGGTTGTGGGATTGTCAGCTTGGGATATAAAACTCATCTGGACACCCTAAGGAGCCCAATTTAATGCTGAAGTTATTCCTGCTTCAAGACTGTGGAGGATTGTGTCAGAGATTCCCTGAGGTCCCTTCCAGCCTGCATCACGCTGTGATTCTGAAGTGTCCTTTACGATTATTCCTGAAGAGACTAGGGGGGCAGATTGTACAAGAAAGTCCAGATAAGTGACGTGATTTCTGAAGCTGAGGCTTTCTGATCCTTAGATAATACTGTCTAGGAGCCAGTTTTCTTGTTGCTCTGTGACTACGGGGTTAAGAAACGCTGTTTCTCTGGAGAGACTGCTTTCAATTTGAGGTCTGGCGTTTCAGTTACAAGTGTGCCTTGCCAGCGGGGTATTTGCTTTTTCAAAATAATTACCCCGAAGTAAGGAAAGAGCAGTAGCTTCTCAACTGCAGCTATGGTTGCTCATGCTGAAATATTTAACAACTGTTCCAACATAATGCTTTTCATTCTGATGGGGAACTAGATTTTTTGCTGTGAATTTTGTGGTCATAGTCTTTAGTATGTCAAATGCTGTTGCCTTATTCCATGTGCAAGTGTTTGGGAATAGCAGGAAGGTCCTGTCCTGGTATGAAGTCCAGTTGGCTCACTTTTTTCCTCAGGAATAACGGATGATCATGCCAGCCTACAATAAGAAATTAGAACTTGTACAGTGTTTATGAATTCTCTTTTCTATTCAAGTAGCGTGAATAAAAGATAAATATGAAATCTTATCTCTTCATGGTAAAATGAGCCCAGGTAACTGAACATATTCTTGCTCTCTGCCACCTCCCCATGCCACAAAGTTTGTCACTGCCTAACCGGCAGAGAGTCTAGCTGTCAGACTTATCAAGCACACAAAGCACCTCTGAATCCTTAGCACTAGGTGTCCCACACCCCCCCGGAATATAAATTATCCCATCCATGTGTATTCCTCACAGTGAGATCTTGAATTGCTGCAGAGGAACTTCTCCCCTGTCTGCTCCAGTGGCCTGTATCCTAAAGGATTGTGGTAGATGGCCCCGTTTAGCAAACTTGCCAGATATTTTGAAGCCTGGGGTAAGGAATGGCTAGAATTGACATGGTTTCCTCCTTTCTAAAGGAATGACCTGAAGGAGGAGGCAGCCCTTTGCCAAAAGGCTGGGAAAGGGAAGAGAACATTAGCACACCACAGGGATATGTGCTGTGCTCCTGTATAGGTCTGTAAATAAGAGCTGCTGGAGGAGGAGGGAATGTAGGACCTATATTCAGAGCCAAATTGGGGAAACTGATTTTTTTTTTTATTTTTTTTTCCCCACATAAGGTGAATGCAGCATGAGCTGAGGCTGCTGGGGTTTGTGGAGGTCTTAACTTGCGAGCTATCCAGTGGATGCTGGCTGGCCAGACGGGTACTCTGGTGCAACCGGAAAGCTGCCTTGGTCAGTGTCCTAAGCTGGCATTTGAAAGGCCAAATTCAGTGTGCTGATTTGCTCTGGATTTTAGCGATGACAAAAAGGAGAAGTGACTATATCTCCAAGTGTCTCCAGCTCTGGGTTGTCTGACAGTTCAAGTTCAATGTAGTTTCTGCCAAGTGTGAAATTCCACCCTGTACTTAAATGCATGCTTCTGAGTGTAATAGCAGAAGCAATTTATGTGGTGCGTTAAAACAATAGTTTGGGAACACTTCTCCCATATTCATCTGATATGACATATTTCAGTGAACTGATTATTGTCTTGGGGAGTATTTGTATCCTTTTTCTTAAGTAAACAAAAAAAAAGTTTAAGTACAAGTCCTCCTGTGAAGACAGATGCAAGGTTTCTAAAATTATCCATGGTTTTCTGTCTTCATATTTACTGTTTTCCTTTTGCGTCCTGGTTTAACCAGATGGATTTTTTTTTTCCCCCATCTTCTTTGAGTACTTGTCTCTTTCTGTTGATTTGCACACGATTTCTTTCTCAATTTTCCTTGTTCTGTGTCTGATTCCTGTTCCCTACTCCAGTGCATTGTTATCAGCTGCTTCCCTTAGGCCATCGCCATGGTTAGTTCTTTCCAGCTTGTGTTACACTGTCCGCAGACTGGCACGCTAAGGTTTCATTGTGCTTAACAATTTAAGTTGAATTGCAAATCATTATTCCTCTACTACACATTCCTGAACTTAAGCAATTTGGGAGTGAGTTAGAGAAACATACGTAAAGATAGTAGATAAACCTGCAGACGGCCAGGCCTGCCAAGGACACGAGTTGTGTTGTTGGAACTTTTGTTAACGTGGCAGCAGAATTGTGAGCAGGTGCATACTGCAGTGGTCAAAAGAGGAGTAGGAATTCCCATGGAAACTGCATAACAGTCTCCTGTAATTAAAGCAAAATGAAACAAAAGAATTGAGTCTTAAAATTTGTGTTTTCTTTCTATCACAGCTTTTGGATTAACTCTGGGTTTTTTTTTTCATTAGTCTTGGAGGAATAAACAATAACTCTACATTTTTTTTGTAACTGATTTCCTCCAGGAAATCTACTATAATTCCTGATTTTACAAGGTTAGGTGAACATATGTGAATTCTGTTTTGAAACAGATGATTCTGATTAACTAGCTTCAGTCAGTCTTAAATATTGGCCTCTTTATTTTTGAGAGACATGGAATTGAAGCTCAGCAATCAGTGTTGAATTGCTAATAGCAGCATTCAAAATTCTTGCAGATTATTTGTAAGTCTAAAGGTGTTATTGTTTGTTTAAATACTAATAGGCTCTTGGTGGGGGTTAGGGGTAGCTGGACAGGTCTTTCCTTATCGGTGAAGGCACTGCGGAAATTATTCTGTCATTGGAAAGTCTCCTGATTGGCACTTCCCCTCTTCATTTAATGGCTCTCCGGAGATGGGTGGCTCTCACTCCTCAAGCTGTTCTTAGCCTGCAGAACAACAAATCAATTTTATTACTGCGCTCTATAACAGAAAATGCTATAGTGGAATATTTGAAACAAAGATGTGAAAGGAAGTATAGGACTAGTGTGGTATCGATTTACTTTTTTGGTAATTATCCTAATATTTTTTAAATTGTTCTATTTTCTTGATTCTCTGTTAATAAAGACACACGCTCGTTCATGTGTTGGATAATAGCGTAATAAGTGAAAATGGCAATCTCCACCTATTCAGTTCTTCTCTTCCATCCATTGTAACTTTTGTTTAAAGAGTAGCACTCCTGCATGAGGACACACCTTGCATGTGTGTCTCAGACCATGCACAGATGAATCAGAAAATAGTAACTACTGAAGGCCCAAGGTAGTGGAACACTACAGAATGACTGATAGTGTTCTTTTTTAGAGTGTTGAATCTGTGGTATACCTACAAAGGGCTTTTCCCAGAGGAAAGAAGGTCTGGATAAAGCATCCAGCAAGGTTGTCCTTTCGCGCATCTTACCTTGGCATGCCAGGCTCATGTTGCCCTTCTCTGTGGGACAGGTAAAAGGTGAGAGCCCCTGTTTGGCTTGTGCCTACATGGAAACGTGTGTAGTTGCATGATGCCTGTTACGTGTTAGCAAGATCATGTACACAGCAAAGAGTAAGTGTTCTATCCAAATCTTTTTCAGGGAAAGCATAGGGGTTTTTTAATTTTTCTATGACAGGCTATAGACGGACACATGATCAAAGTTCTTTTTTACTGGCAGTATGAAAAACTGAGATGAAAACTTTGCAGCTTCAACTAAACACAGAAGATGCTTCCACAAAATGAGATATTCTTGAAAAGTTTTATTTTGGCTCAACCCACAAATTACATTTTATTCCAAAGTTAAATGTTTGAAATCTTTTGAGAATTATCCAGTCTGTTTTAAATATATAGGCCAATTCTGAAATTAAAATCAGTACTTTTCATATCTGTAATTTTAATTTAATAGATGCTAATGCCAAATGTTCTCAAATTTCCTTTGGTAAATATGAAGAAAAAAAAAGCTATTTGATTACTTAATAAAATAAAAAGTAGGTGAAAGATTTTTTAAAACTACAAGCTAAATTTTACCTGATTTTTTGGAAACAATTTTGGCCTATCCATTTCTATTATCAGTTAATGGCAGTTTCTAGCTCTGTGAACTAAAACCAGCTCATTCAACTCAACCATGAACTATCAAGAAAATAGATCAAATACTATTTTATTTTTTTTCGATAGAAGCAAAAGAGGATACAGAAGTCAATCCATTACTGCAATTTTTCACAGTTATGTCAGGAGATTCTTCTTTGCAATTGGAATGTCTGCACATGTATGTAGGTAGGTGGTTATATATGGCAGAAAAAGTAGGAGAACATAGTAATGTCAGAAGGGAAAAAACCCCAAATCATTAGTTATAAAATACTCTGTTGAGAGAAATTAAGGGCTTTTTTTCCTGTAGTAAGAGAAAAATGAGTAGATATTTTGAGTATTCTCTGAGGTCTGTTTTGTCTACCAGCTTCTACATTTTAGTACCACATGCATAGGAAAGGCAATATATGTGATTATTAGATTTAAATGGATCGAACAGAGACTCCTTAGGTTCAAATGTTCATTTTTAATAATTTTTTTTTTATTAGGGTGGTATCTAGAGATCCCCACTGAGACCAAGTGCTGAGCAAGCCTGTGGTAAAAGGCACTGCGGCAAAATTTGTGTCTTGTCAATACAAGCAAGTAGGAAAACTGTTTTTAAATGAGCATGAATCATAAAGGCCTATAAGCAGATTACAATGGGTATAATATATCAGGAGCATATCACTGGTTTATGAGGCAAGGACTGTGAGACTTTGAAGGAGTAATACAAAAACCAGGGAAGCAGCAGAGAAGTAGCACAATTGTGTAGCCACCTAAGGTTTTTCTGTATTTTACATATGAAATATGCATATTCTTCGTCTGTGAATAATTCAGAGCGTTAGGGCTATATAAAACTCTGTATTTTGCTTTTTAATGAAATTAATACAGCCTTATACTACTATTTTTTCTATCTATTGCACTATTCTTCATCTTGCACAGAATTTATCATTCCCAATGTATTTTTTTTCCTCTCCCACTGAACTGAAGTTTTCATTATGCTATGGATATCTCCATTTGAATGTCAGGGCTCTTGAAATACTTGCAGTATTCAGTACTTCTTGAATAATTATTACTCATTGTGTTTTGGTTTAGGTTTTTTTTTTTTTTCCTTTGAAAAAACTATGAGAACCTCCAAAATCTCCAGGACCATGAATTTCTATCTGCCCTCACTATAAGCAATAACATTCTGCACTTCCTTGCAGAAAAGCAAGCTCCATCTGAGTGGCGGTTAGTATTTTTACCCAACTGTTGTTTTTGAGAGACTGTTCCAGAAACGTGTTCCTCTGATGAGTAAAAATCTGGTTTTAATTTCATTGTAGATTCAGAGTAGTAATTTTAATGGAGCCAACACAGTGAGCTTTCCGCAATGTGTGAACAATGAAACTATAAACCATGGTTGCTCTACTCTCATTTGTATTGTCCAGACCCAACATAAAGCTTACAGCTATGAAAGGTCTTCATATAATTCAATATGCCTTCCACTTTAATTTAGTAGGTGTTTTGTGTGTGTGGCTATTTGATCCTTGGATATTTGATTTAAACCACTTATAAATAAGAGGTTAGCATCAAGGCAATTTGGTACATTGTGAATAATAAAGGAATATTATTACAATACTAACAAAATCAAGTGATTTGTGACTACATGCAGTGTAGTAGAGTTATGGTATCATTCTATTTTCAATCACACTTACAATGTTCCAAATTTTCCACAATTACATATGAGAGAAACTTGGGAGGGTTTCGGTGCATAACAAGTCAAATTTATGTGTTCAAAGATTGGCTCAACTTTTGGAGCCAAAAAGCTCCCATTTTGGCACCTGAAACATTGCCATTCAGCCTTCAACAAATCTTGTCTAAATGAAGAACGAGCGCACCTGAAAGGAGAACCTTTATTTGGAAAATGCAGTATTTGTTGACTGTTGGAACTTTGTATTAATTTGGATTATTTTAGACTGCAAAATAGTTCTGATTATTTAAAATACTATGTAGTCAGTGAGGAGAAAGAAAAAAAAAAAAAAAAAACAAAAAAAAAAAACCCAACAAAACCAAAAACAAAAAAGGATGTCTGTCATCTTTCTTGTTGACTATTTGATTAAAAAGTCAGCTAGATATCATGAAATCAGTGCAGAATATCCCATGAGAGAAGTCACTCTGATACCTGGGGATCATTGCAGACCCCTGCACCATAAGCCTTTGAAAATCCAGAGGCTGTTAATTGCTTAACTTTTGCATGTAATATTTAAGGTGTCAACACAAAATACAAAGCAAAGCTAGTAACATTTTGAGATTGATGCTAGGCTAAGATAGCTTCATTTTATCTAATCTTTCTCAAAAGCTTTGAGGTGTAAACAAGATTAAACATTTAATACGACATTTTGAAAACAATAATATAAAAAAAGATGTATATTCAGATCCAATTGTGAGAAACTGAGTTTTAAAATAATTACAAAGGACATGAAAATGATTAGGAAATATTATTACAGTATCACAGATCTTATGTGGTTACTCAGTAAAAAGTGTTCGTATTTGCATTATCCTTATTTTTTAGTAAAGAAAGTCACTAAAAATTCGTAAAGAGGAATTGGCAAGTTTCAGGGCCAGGGATTGCCATATATTTGAGCATAGTGCAATAAAACAGCTAAGAAACAAGAATTTCTTTTCTAAAGCAGAAAACATGGAGTACTTTTTGATAAATAGAATTACCTGAAAGCACTAGTTTCCAGGTAGTGAGATGAAATAAGGTCACGAAATATTACTCAAAGGAGGTTAATTTTAGCTGTTAATTTGACTTAACAGGAATGGTATGACCTGTACACTTCTTTTCACAACAAACTGAGTGGTGACTGCTTCCCAGTAGTAGATGAATAAATTTCCTTTACTTTAGGATTGCTTCTTCATTTCTAATGAAAAAAGGAGGAAGATGTCTAATAATTACTGAACTTCCTCATAGGGAATTGAATTTATAGTTTTGAGGGGCTTATTACTGTTAAACTCTTGCTCTGTTGGACCTACTTGTACATGAATAGGAGTTTATGGGACTGTAGAGTTTGAAGAATTTGTATCTGGATACGTTCTGTTGTATTGTTTGTTCTTTAGAAGAATGATGCCAAGGTAGCAATGGATAAGCAAACAATGTTGGATAAGCATTCCTGGGGTTTGCAGTTTGTAGGATGCTGAAATGTACTAAAAGGAAGGCTGGGCTCTTACTTTTCATCCTCTGATTCTATTTTTGGTGCATTATGTATCTAAAGTGGAAAATACCTTTCCCTCTGTCTTTAATTTTTTGTGCAACTGTCATCAGATTGGTACATATGCTTCATTCGTGTGGAAAACTCCCCTGCGCATGAAGGTCATAAGAATTTTTGGACTGCTTTTTCAGGAGGATCAATTTGTGGAGCACTAGAACACAGCAGTGATTAACTGCAACAGCAGTGAAATGCCAAATGTGCTGAGAAGAGTTAAAAAGCCAGCTAACACATGGTTTACCATAACTGGAGGATGCCAAATGGTTTTAGCAGGACCTTGTATAATGCATATATTAGTACTGCAGTAATTAATTTCTGTTGATTTTTCAGGTTGAATTGGAGAAAAGCAGTCTATGTGCATTTATGTGGGGGGGAAGGACTGTAGAACAGCATATTTATCCACAAAATCCAGGCACATTTAAAAGAAATACCACTGGGTGTGCTCAGCAGCAGGCTTTGAACATGTGGGGAAAGCTTGCCTTAATAGGAAGCTTTCCCCAGGTTCTCTGTCTGCTGCCTCTGTGTGAAACCAATTGAAGCTTAGCAGAGAAAGGTCATGTTAAGAGAAGCTGGAGAAAGCCTTTTCGATTCATCAGCTGCGTAGGAATCGGAGATGCCTGCTGCGAAACACCGCAGGTGTCAGTATCTGTGCCACTGGGTCCAATGCGCTAATTGCATAATGGCTCTTCAGGGCAGTCTTCAAATGGATTGGGAATGCTGATTGCAGATTCTTTAAGTATTTGTATATAAACTACTCTAACTTTTAGTACATGTATGAACCAGAGAGGATTGAGTAGTGGGAGGAACGTAGCAGTGTACAAATGCAGGACATATCACTACAAATATAATCCCCACCCCACCCCGTATCTGTGGTAGATAGGACAAGAAGTTGAACTGCAGGAAGAAACTTTAATGTTAGATGGTGTGAAAAAATTTGTAACAGTAAAGACCGGAAAACACCAGAGTGGATTCTCATGCATCATTTGGGACTCTCCCTCTGTAAGAATAGGTTTAATTAGTACTCTTTCATGAAAGCGGAATGAACCTTGGAATATGTACTAGATCATCTGTTGAGATCCCTTCTGTCTGTGTTAAGAAGATGTGTCTTCATACAAGGAACTCCTGGCTGGGCAATTGAATCAGTGCGTGGAGAGGGCTGGTGAGCTATAGAGATTCTTTGTCTTTGAAATCTCTCACTATCTTGATTTTTCTTTGAGAAATTAAATAGCATTATGTGCTCTGAGTGGAGAAAATGTTGGTCAGATATTACCAAGGATTCTGAATATGAAGGCAGAAGCCTGCAGGCATAAGAACTGATGTCCTCTGTTCAGACACGATGTTGCAGTTGAACTTTTGGAGGACGAGAGCTGCCATCAGCAAGGATGTTTTCCACTTAATACGCGTCCCCTGGTAGCACTGTGTTGATAGTATAGGAATAACAGACTTCTAAGGAGTGCAATGGAGAGGCATGCACTTCAGATGCATGTTCATGCTTGCAGGGCAGGGGATTCAAATTTCAATTAAGCATCTTAGCAGTAATGGGTTACAACCAGTGATGTATTCTGGCAACACTAATATATTCAGTTTCTCTCTCAGAATGAATTTTGGAGTTTAGAAGAGGGCACAAAGAGCTCTGGAGAAATTTGTCCACCATTTCCTACCAAGGGAATTCCCATTCCATTCCATGTTAGAGAGGCTGTGGTCATCATTCACAGTAACAAAAATGGCTACAATTCTCCACCCAATTCTGGCTCCAGTTCTCATTTCCAACCCACTGGCCATAAAGCAAGAAATTCCTTTGGAGATGTTTTCCAGGATCCAGCTTTGCTGTATGTGCATAGTCTGCAGAAGGACTCCTCACTCCCTGTTTTCCCAGCTGGCGGCATCTCCTCCCCCAGAACTTCTGGCGTGTGTTCCTTATATCACACATTGCAGGAGAAGGCTGTGGGTTTTGTATTCTCACCAAGTACTCAGAATTACTTTAAGTCCCTGCAGTAGGAGTAGCTAAATGGAGAAAAAAATTGCAAGCCCTGCAGCTGGTGTTTTGTGCAATAAGCTAAGCACCCTTGAGCTTCAGTGGCTGGCTGCCTGATCCTCCTTTTGGCCCCCTAGAAGCACTCTGAATTAGATGTAGGTTGTCAGGTGTTGGTGCGTTCGGCGCGAGGCTCGCTCTTCTGGGCCCCACGTCACAGTCACCTGCGAGAGTGCCTGCATCTGGCGTGTTTGGCAGCCCAGCCCGGCTCTGCTGTTGGCTTCCCTCCACGCTGGGACTCCGCGGGGGAGGCTCAGCTGTTTGGCAAACTGTCGAGCGCGGAGGAGCCGGGCCCGGCACGTGCCCTCCTGTAGCAGGATGGAGATGCAGCCCTCCCCAGCTGCCAGGCCTGCTGCATCATGGAGGCGCGATGAATTTGAGGTAAAAGGATGCAATTGTTTTGAGACCCAGCATGTGAGCAAACCTGAAGAACGAGAGAAATGATGAGGGTGCCTGGCCTCACCCTGTGGCCTCGTGCCAGCGGCAGGAGTCCATTAGTAGAGAGGCTTTCCAAGGCAGGTTTTTTTGATTGTGTATTTTAGTTGCATATTACTTGGTAGTTACATGTATTTTACTTCATAAAGTTTTTTAGTTATTTATTTATTGTAGTTATTATAAAGTTTTTTGTTTTCTTTCTCCCACTAAATTGCAAAATAAGGTTTGGATAGATGTGTTACACGTATATTATTCAAATTCCAAAGTGCTGGTAGCAGCACACTCCCTTTTATATTTTACAAGTAAGCAAGCAATTAAGTTTTACCCAGTTTTTCAACAGTGTGAGCTGTTACAAATATCTTTTGAGACTTGGACAAAAGGAAAAGAGGATTCTCACCTTTTGGCTTTCTTTTCTTCCTCCTGTCATTTTTCTGATGGTTAGAAGCTACTTCCCCCTGCCCCCCCCCCTTAATTTTTCCTGCCTATAGCTGAAAATATTCAGTCTCTTGATTTTTATGAACAGCTGGTGCATAGCTAGGACTTCTTGTCAGGCTTTAAAAAGAAAAAGAATTCTTATCTTCAGGATGTTTGTTTTCTTGCTGGTGACTCAGAGGAATAGTCCCTGTTTAGGCCTTTTTCTCTTACACATTTGATTATTCCTGTAATAGGCATGTAAGAGGTGGTGAGAGAATAACCTTGCTACAAAGCTATGTGTTAAACTACATTCTTAAGCATCTGTAGTATTGTAAGCAGTGGGACTCAAATCTCCTTAGATTGAGAGCTGATTTTAGAGCAAGCTTTCTGCTGGTTATTGCCACCTTTTCCCAGCAGGAAGGGTCTCTTAACGTCAAACATGGTAGCTGTATTCCTACCAGAAGGCAGCCAGAAACGTGGTGTGTATCTCTGCTGGATAATAATATGGATCAGATTCTCTGAGCCCCTAGCTCTGTCTGTGTTGGCCACTTGTGTAGGAGAGGATCAATTGAGTGAAGAGATTGATGAGGAGGACCTAACTTTAATATTATATGTGTTTTTTTGGAGCGTCCTGTGGGCAGATGGCTTGTAGTGGTTGGAACATGGAGTTCCTTTAGTCCCAGGAAGGACCTTAGCCTCACTGGAAAGCAGTCTGGTTTGTGCGCTGACTGTTGTGTGCTGCGAGCAGAAGCACGGTGAGTGGATGCGCTCCAGATCTGAACTAAAATACACCCAGTGTTGCACTGTTCAGATTAACTAGGTTGTGCTGAAGGAGAAAAGTGTTAATTGAGTATGTAATGACAATCTGGTTCAGATTAAATTGTAGTAAACTTCCTGGGCATAGGAAGTAAGCGGAAAGGCAACAGGCAAAAAACCCCAAGAAATCAACCACAGAGTACTGTTCTGCACAAGCTGAGCACTTTAAACCTAAATTTTATGAAACGCTGTGGCATTAGTGGGAATATTTCCATCTCTGAAGCTAAAAATTCTGACAGGTTTTGCACAATGAAAGGAAAAGTACTCATCTAGCATCAGGTCTTTAAAGAGCAACTAAAGTTATCCAGCCAATAATTCCTGTATAAATAAATAATTAAAATAATTCCTGTTGAAGTTATTTCTGTTGAAGCTGTATCTTTTTTTTTTTTTCCCCTCTAACAGACTTCTGAGAAATTACTAATATTCCCTGCTCTTTTCAAAGTTTACATTAGGAACAGTCCAAGATATTGCAGGAGGATGTACCTCAATTGAAAATATTGATTTTTTTTTTTTTCTTTCATGCTTTTAACAGGCATTTCCTTTTCTTAATTCTAGAACTAAGTAGAAGGAGAAAGTTTTTAAGGGAAAGGGTTTGTGGGGGGTTGGGTTGGGTTTTTTTTTGTTGTTTGTTTGTTTGTTTTAACATTACCCAACATTTCTAGGTATTCCAAAAGCATTGAAGGATATTTTCCCATGCAGACATGGCATTGGCTGTCAAACTGACAGGGGCAGTGGTTGGAGTGATTGCCTCAGTTATCATGGAAGTTAAAGTTGATTTAATAAATGTACCCATTTTCCTTTATGAGGTCTGTGCTTATATTATTTGACTGGACAAGTTCTTCGTCATTTTGTGTGGTTTTACATCCCCTTCAAGATGCAGTTCCCGAATTCCATGTGGAAATTGTCAGGTAGCATCTGGTTAAATGAAGCTGACAAGTGGGTTCTGTCAGTTTTCATTTTAGTAACTTAATATGTGAGGAAGTCAGGCTTTTGTATGGCTGATAGTATACAGATTTTTTTTTTCTGCCTTACACAGATTCATATAAGAAGCTGAGCACATCTCTGGCATGGCTTCTGGCTTTAGGGGAGAGATTTTACTTTTTAATAGTTTTCATTTTGATTTGATGCGTTCAGAAATTGGTGAATACAAAGGGAATGTGTCTGGGCTCTACTAGCCATTCTAGAAAACAATGGATTTTAGTGTCACACTACAAACTCACAGATTTTCATATGAAAAATTAATAGTTTTCTGCTGATTTACTAGGCATCACACTGTATGATATTAAACCCAAAAGTATTTGGTATTCTGAGAAAGACTTTTACCAGAGTATCTTCTACAGTCTTAACTCAACAAAAAGCTTAACTGTGTTTAAATCTTCAGGATTTAAGGGGTCCTCTCAGGACTATCTGCATACTAAAACTAATAAAAAACATTTTGCTGTTTGATCTTGGCCTGCTTTTAAATCAGGGTGCCTTGTACAAGGTACATTTACAAAAGAATGCAATTATTTGTACCCAAAAAAGTATTCTACCGAGCTTAGAAAGGATTCTATGTAAAGCAGATGCACAGTACTAAGTAACATTAAAAAAAAAAAAAAAAGGAATGGCATGTAAATATTATTTAATAAAGAAGATATGTGGCTCAAATTTCATCAAATATGGGATTAAAATCTACAGTTGTTTGAGGTAAATCATATCACTCAGACCAAGCCCAGTTGTGTCAGGCCAAGGTGGTGTGAGTGAAGTAGCTAGTGCTGCTTGTGGTTTGAAGGGGGATTCTGCATCCTCTGTGGAGCCTGTGCTTCTGTTCACATAGCCGTGCTCACTCACACTCTGCTGACGGGGCACGTGGTGCTTCAGTCACCCAGTTACTGCTTCTTGTAATAAATAGGGGAGATTTCATATGAGAATGAAGAATTGCTAGGTGATGTCCCTCACCTTGTTATGATGACAGAGCATGATTGTGTATAATTGCTACATTTAACTAGAGCTCTCCATTGTTTTAGGTGGGTTTGTGTAGCTGATCTGACAAATATTTGAGAAAATAGATTTACTTACGGAATCACAGAATTGCTGAGGTTGGCAGGCGCCTCTGGACGTGTCCGGTGCAACCCGTGCTCAAGCAGAATCACCTGCAGCTGGTTGCTCAGGGTCATGGCCAGTTGGGTTTTGAGCACTTCAAGGGTGGGACTCCACAACCAGTCTGGGCAATCCGTTCCAGTGTTCAGTCATCCTTACAGCAAATACTTTTAATCTTCTGTTTAGTCGTACTTGCTTGTATTTTAATTTGTGGCCATTCCCTGTTGTCCTTGCGTGACAGACATTTTAAAAAGATATGTACAAACGTACATGTAACGTGTGTTTAGAGGTGCAGGAATTGGAAGTGCTTTTGACTCTGAAATTTTTAGTAATGATACTGTAAAAAAGGTTTTATTTCTCTAAGATCTATGTGTGCTTCTTTGGTTTGTTGGGGTAGTTTTTGCTACATAACACTCTAATCCAAACTATTTCAGCTTGGATGTAACATTGTGCTGCTTATAATCAAAGGGCTCTGTTAGCCTGTTTAATGCATTAAGTCAATTAGTGGCTTCAGATGGTAAGTTCTAGGAGTACAGTTTTTGTTCTTTAGTATACTGTACCCCAGCCGGCTTTTAAATGTGTTCAGTGCTATACACAGTGTTTTAAGAATGTGACAGAAGCATTAATTTCTTAAATGAAAAGGGAAATAAAAAATACAAGGACAATTTCTGCTTTTCAGCCATTTACATTGTGTATGTGCATGTATGCCCGAGGTGAGTGCTGTAACCTGTTTGTGTGTGTCTGTGCACAGCTGATGATCTGTAGGAGCAAGGAGCAAATTTTCTCCTCTGTGAATGTATTTTGTAACCACCTGGGTGCATTATGGATTGTTCTTCCCCTACTTTTCATTGTTAGCATTAGGCATTCTCAGTTGAGACCGATGCAGTTTGCCGGTTCTACATCGGTCTTTGTAATCCTGCCCTACGTCCGTATCGCAGATATGAGTAATAACATCACGACTGAAGGTACCTGTGGTATGAGCGCTTAAGGAATAGCTCTGAGCGGACTGAAGGGTGTTTGGCACTGATCCACCTAGGTAAGATGTGTTAAGTCACTAAGCAATGAATTTTTGATGTCAGCCTGAATTTTAGCTTCTGATCCTCGTGTTTTCACAAAATTGTTAATTTCAATGTTTTTCAATTTTTTTTTTTTTGTGGAATATTTTCAGCTTTACAAATAGTGTGTAGCTCTGAGATTAGCCTGAGATACTGTCAGATCTTGTCAAATGCCATCCTTTATAACTGCAAAATAGGCTAATCATTCTTTTAACACTTAATCAACCCTTTTCAGTGAAATGCGTAGTAAAAAGGTCGTGGAAAAAGGTGCTTTTGCTGATTTATATGAAAGACGTTTGGAATGGTTCGGTGTCATCTCATGGAGACATAAGCTTGCGTGGGTATCTGATATGTTGAATAAGGCCCACTGACAGTTGCATAAAGTGTCACAGAAATGTCAGAACTAAAAATGTTTGTTAGCATCAGGGCTGCACAGCAGGAGATCCAATTTTTAGTACTCACTGCCTGCAGAAAGAAAAGATGTGGATCAGAAATCCATCAAAGCTTTTTCTTCTCTAGTCTTAAGAATCTAAAAATATTAAATAGGCCTGGCCTGTCTGATCTCTGCTTACTCTTCCAGAGAAGATGACAACCCCATCCTTTAATACAAAACACCAGTAAAGCAGAATTCCATTCAGATCTGATGAGGAGTGATTTTCCTGTTTTCTAGTTCTTATTATAACTAAGAACATATTCTTACCGAAGTTAACATCACCACTTATTAACAGTATAGATGGTTAGTGGTATAGATGCAATGTAAATAGCATTATTTACCTGAATGCTTGGAGTTCCCAAGGCATATGACACATCTATGAAAACAGAAGACAACAATACTCTTTAGGTAGTGTCTCACTGTATATTCATGCCTCCATGTTTCCATTAAGTGGAGCGTTTCAGATGAAAGTGTGTGGTAAATGGTATGATCACATAGAAATGTTTTATAGATGGGATTATCAATGGATGGGAAAACAGTAGTCCCATTTTTTTTTTTTTTTTTT